>WNGS01165503.1:9685172-9738344 GCA_020271785.1 Procambarus virginalis | reverse complement strand
TAAATTACTCCTGGCTGGTGTTCATATGGGACGGTCTAACCCCACAGCATTTATCCGCACTACTCTGGCCCTTGGGACTCTGCTGCTGGGAACTAACTGAGGATGACCCTGTCACCCGTGAATAGCAAACAGAATTATGCTGAAATGTTTGAGCCCTATCAATGGCTTTTTCCATGGACGAAATATTAGCGTTGGAAATGTATTCTGCCAAACGCTTATCTAACAAACCTTGGCCAATCGCATGATTGCCATCTGCTCTTCCTCTCCCCGTTCCAGATGTTTGTAAGCTCGATGGGCCAAATGCTGGACTCTATCAGCCCATTCAAAGATGTCTTCACAGGCTCCTGGTGGGCCTGAGAAAATTTCATTATTGCCACGTCTAAAACTTCCCTATCCCCGAATCTCTTTACAAGTTTGTGCATCATCGCGAGTATAATCAATGGATGGTTCACGGTCTAGTATTCGGTTATAGAAATCACTAGCTTTTCCTTAAGACACCAACCCAAGTTAGTTAGAGAAGTCTTACCACTCCAATCTTTTTCCGCTGCATATGATGTGAAACGGCGATAGAATGGAGTCCAATCAGATTTACCATCATAATCAAGTTCACGAGGTGGTGGACGGAATGAAGTATTCCTCCGACCATGTCGGTTCCGCTGTCGAGAATACGTGGAGTCATCTGAATCAGAATTCTGAGAGCTAGCTGACACCCTTCGAACTGGATGATGTGGAATGAGATGAACCCCTAATAGGAATGGTCCCTGGCTCTGAAAACCAGAACTATGCAAACCATGGATATTACGAGGAGGAGATGTACGTTTGGTGCGACTGCGTGTAGCTGCGCCTCCCGAGACAGCGGAAGCATTCCCATCCGATGATGGTGAGCCTGAACGTCGTCTAGTGTTTGGTTCTGCCAATGTGATGGAACCTGAGTCATGAGGTGGTGGTTCCGTGTCAAAAGATATGGCATTCAACAAGGAGTTGTAATCTTAAGATGAGATATATGATGAATGTTGTCTGCTGTGATAGTGCGTGTGTGTCTGAATTTAATAATTCTGTTAGCCATGTGTACGACACTCCAGGTAATGTTATTAGATCAGTTACCGACGCCAAATTAATGCGTATGCGGGGCATCTTGCGGTAATGAAAAGACACAGCTCAGAACTAATCTTTTTTGCAAAATGTACGTTCACAGCCAAAGTAAACCGGCAATGAATAAGAATAAAACACGTCAGGGAATAGGCCTTAAATCTAGGAATGGTGAAGAATAGTATCCTGTTTCCAAGCCTGTAACCAATGGAAGCAGTTGCCGCTTAAGAATTATCCAGTATGTTTGAAGTAACTATCCACTGTACGATTGTCCAAAAAATTGAGAAAAATAGGGTGGCCCCAATCATTAGGATGACCTGACCCCAATGTTACTCCCTCCCCAAAATTTTCAAAGGATGGAATGCACTTGGTATGGTCTTGAACACTCACTAGAACTGGATAATTATAAGTGCTTACACTGAACTTGATCATGTATGAAATCTAGAATTATCTTAGGTCTAGAAGCATGCACTTAAATCTAGCTCTTAAAACTAGAATCATGCACTTAAATCTAGAATGTAAACACACATTTCACTCTTAGAAGGACATGTTAGGTAAGAACCTGCCTATATTTCTAGGTATTTTCACTGGCCACACGTAAGATTATCATATGTAGTAATGTTCACCTACAAAGTGGACATTTGCAAAGATAATTTTCCAAATTTAATATGTCACATATGTAATTAGTATCACTCACTCAATTAATGTATATCAGTATTTTTCACATTAATGTCTCAAGTAAATTTATCTAATGTTACTGAGAAGTAAGTTCATTCACAAATATCTATATTCAGCAATGAGTATACAGTTCAAAGTTCATGCACTTGTTAAGGAACAACACGATCATTGCAGAGAAATGGATAAGTTCAGGGAAGATGTATGGCATTCCTTTCTCAGGTTTTCAATACACCAGCACAAATTTTCTTGACACATATGTCTCTGTGGAGTCATACATATAAGGAAAATTCGTGAATGCAAAATAGGAAACAGTTCAGTAGTTGCCACAAACACTTACATATAGCTGACGCCTCTGAGTCCTTCACGACCGTGAGTAAACAATAACACAGCCCGATACGCTCGTGAACGAACTGAGTGAGACACGGCTGAATCCGTGACGAACTGCTCTAATCTATAGTAGGTAGCAACTTCCTCCTCACTCCTATTATAAACACAAAAATACTGAACTCCTTGAATTCTAATGTAGAATATCTTGAAAAATAGTAAATGCAAAGAAAATTGATGATACAACCTTAATGGGAAGCGGAAACGTCAACTGGCGGGGCGGACGCCAACTGGTAGAGCAGACGCCAACAGGTGGTGCGGGCCGGCAGCATGTAGGAACAAATATGGCGGCGGCGTGGCGTCGTGATGGCGTCGTCTTGAGAACAATGAATATATACGAAAATCCACAAAAAATAGAGAAAATTGCCAAAAATGGGGAAAATTGATGCAGCGAAGAGGGCAAAAAATAAGGGAAATGAATTTAATACCGAGAATCGTGCTGGATGTGCAGTGGTAGGAGAACACTCTTGAAGCAGGAACAGAGGCACGACGAAGTATAGAAAATCACAGGGAAATGCAAAAAAATAGGGGAATAAAGCACAAATACTGGAATCAGGAACCACAAAATCAGAGACAACGCAGCTGAAAATCACAAATCAAGTCCTAGCAAACTGGAGAACTGCAACCGACGACAGTCAATTTCACTGTAATGTTGAACACGGTCTCAATCACTTGCAGCAGGATGTGTACAGCGTGGCGAGGTCCTCTTGATCACCGTGTAGGCCGATTACTCACTGCGCCAGTGTGGAGGTGGTCGCCTAGGGGTTATGGCTGACCAACCACGTGGTAATCGACGTACCATAGAATGTGGAGAAAAACGGGGGAAACAGCGGCTCACCTTTAGCCTGAAGTCTTCTCCCAGGGTGATTGAAGCAATACGATGGCTTCTAGGGGCGAGGATGGGCGAGGTCCAAAGATATCTGGCCAATATGGGGTACTGGATAACCACAGTCCAGGGGGCGTTACCAACAGGTCCGTTCTCGGTCAGGTGCGGTTCTTCTCTGGTCTCCTTCTCGCCTCCAGGCATGCGCGCGGGTGATGCGCAGATGCACGGGGTCGACCTGCCGCCCACCAATCAGGAGCGGCTAATCTAAAAAGTTACTCTGGCGGGCATTTTGAATATGGATCCTCCACAATATGTAATAACTATTTATTTATGTTTTATATATATATATATATATATATATATATATATATATATATATATATATATATATATATATATATCACTAAGAACTCTTTGACCCGGCCAGGATTCGAACCCATGCCGTCCAGGATCACCCCTAAGCGTACACAGTACCGTGACCACCGCACCAATGAGACGATCATTGGTGCGGTGGTCACGGTACTGTGTACGTTTAGGGGTGATCCTGGACGGCATGGGTTCGAATCCTGGCCGGGTCAAAGAGTTCTTAGTGATATATGGCTTGCGTGTTCATTCGGTATATATATATATATATATATATATATATATATATATATATATATATATATATATATATATATATATATATATATATATACAAAAAGGTACATTAGGATTGTGAGTATACATAGTATATTGATTACATCCTTGTAAAGCCACTAGTACGTGCGCGTTTTGGGCAGGTCCTTAATCTAACAGAAAATTTTAAGTACGTAAATACTAGCAAAATTTATAAAATGATAACAGGTACATTGTAAGAAAAAATTGGAGATGAAAGAGATTTGTAAGTATATTAAAGCACATAGGTAGCTCAGATGGATTGCATTGACAGCTTGAATGGTAATTTAACAAATAAAAATAGGCACAATACAACAGACGGGAGACATCTCCCGTCACGCAGGGTGCAGCCGCACTTCCACAGATCTCCAGTATCATCTATTGATAATAGGTAATGGCTCAAAAGGGCCACCACTTACGGGCTATTCATGCCCGTGCCACCTTTAGGGTGGCTTAATCTTCATCAATCAAATCCAGCACAGGCACGGGGGAGACATCTCCCGTCACGCAGGGTGCAGTCGCACCTCCACAGATCTCCAGTATCATCTCTTGATACTGGTAATGGCTGAAAAGGGCCACCACTTACGGGCTATTCATGCTCGTGCCACCTTTTGGGTGGCTTAATCTTCATCAATCAATCAATCATCCAGCACAGGCACGGGAGACATCTCCCGTCAAGCAGGGTGCAGCCGCACCTCCACAGATCTCCATTATCATCTATTGATACTGGTAATGGCTCAAAAGGCCACCACTTACGGGCTATTCATGCCCGTGCCACCTTTTGGGTGACTTAATCTTCATCAATCAATCAATCAACAATACAGCATATTGCTAGCACATATAAAGACAGCAATGATCACAATGGTAAAGATGACTGGATTAAGTACATAAAGATTGGGAGATTAGGTAACACAAGATGCAGAGCAATTTTAAAGCACAGAGTAGGACACTATGAAGATGAAATTAGGTACTTAATTATAACAATTAAGTAGTAATAATAAACTTAATAAATAATAATAAACTTAATAAACTAATAGTGCTTATTATAATTATAAATGCCATACCCATCCTGTGGGTAGTAGTGGACCCCATACCCATCCTGCGAGTGGTAGTGGACCCCATCCCCATCCTGCGGGCGAAAGTGGACCCCCATACCTATCCTGTGTGTGGTAGTGACCCCAAAGTCATCTTGTAGGCAATTGTGGACCCCGTATCTATCCTGTGGGCGGTATTGGACCCCATATCTATCGTGTGGGTGGTAGTGGACCCCCATACCCATCCTGCGGGAGGACGTGGACCCCATACCAATCCTGTGGGCGGTATAGTGACCCCATAGCCATTCTGTAGGCAGTAGTGGATCCCATACCCATCCCGTGGGCGGTTGTGCACCCCATACCAATCCTGTGGCCGAAATAGTGGACCCCATGCCCATCCTGTGGGTGGAAATGACACCATACCCATCCTGTGGGAAGTAGTGGCCCCCCCCCCATACCCATTCTGTGAGTGGTTGTCGACCCAATACCCATCATGTGGGCGGTAGCTGTGGACCTCATACCCATCCTGTAGGAGGTAGTGGACCCCATACTTATTTTGTGGGCGGTAGTGGCGCACATACCCATCCTGTGGATGGACATGACCCCCATACCCACCCTGTTGGCAGTTGTGGGCCCCATACGTATCCTGTGGGCTGTAGTGGACCCCCATACCCATCCTGGGGTATGATAGTGGTCCCCAAACCCATCCTGTGGGCGGTAGTGGATGCCATACCTATCCTGTGGGCGATACTTGACCCCATCTTGAGATGATTTCGGGACTTTAGTGTCCCCACGGCCCGGTCCTCGACCAGGCCTCCACCCCCAGGAAGCAGCCCGTGACAGCTGAATAACACCCAGGTACCTATTTTACTGCTAGGTAACAGGGGCATAGAGTGAAAGCAATCTTGGCGCGATCTTCTTTCGTCGCTGAGTCACATACCAAAAGTTTGTCGCAGATGATCAAATTGGTGGAGTCTTGCTGGTTAGCCAAATTGTTGTCCAGAAGAAGTTGAATTAATAGCATAGGGAAAGGTTTTTCCCGAGTTGCGACTTGAACAAAGATTTCTCACAGTCTTTAATGTTGATTGGTGAAGCACTCTTATTCTATGTAATAATTTATAGTGCTTATTATAATTTACTAAGAACAACTAATATTTCTCAAAACAAAACTACGAGCCTTCAATAACATGTAGCTGATCTGTAATTTTCTACGAGCATGGACAATAGTAGGTAAATTTCACAACCCATGTATTCACTTAGTTGTATTTTACGGGGGTTGAGCTTTGCTCTTTCGGCCCGCCTCTCAACTGTCAATCAACTGTTTACTAACTACTTTTTTTTTTTTCACACCACACACACACACACACCCCAGGAAGCAGCCCGTGACAGCTGACTAACTCCCAGGTACCTATTTACTGCTAGGTAACAGGGGCATTCAGGGTGAAAGAAACTTTGCCCATTTGTTTCTGCCGGGTGCGGGAATCGAACCCGCGCCACAGAATTACGAATCCTGCACGCAATCCACCAGGCTACCTGGCCCCCTTCCACCAGGCTACCTGGCCCATGTGGGACCTGAAAACTACAATTTTCATTATTATTAAACCAATCACGACTATTCTGCTGTCTACGGCAATGCACTGGTACTGTGAGACGTAAATTGGGACGTGAGGAAGAGTTTGGGCCTAGAAAAAAATATAACTGGGAATATACCACATATGTACTAATTGATAAGCAAAATATTGACTTTAAGCAATAAGTCATATGTTTTATCTTGTGCGAGAGCGAGTTGGGTTAAGATTAGGTGGGAGGCCTCGCACGGCTTGAGAGACAGCGGCTAATACTTGTGGTGGTTGAGCAACTTATGTATGGGTAGTCACTAGAACAGGCTGGGAGATGTCTGCTGAGTCTTCTGTCACGGTTACCTCTTCTTCTGCTGCAAAAGTCATGGCGCGATCTTCTTTCGTGGCTGAGTCACATACCAAAACTTTGTCGCAGATGATCAAATTGGTGGAGTCTTGCTGGTTGGCCAAATTGTTGTCCAGAAGAAGTTGAATTAATGGCATAGGGAAAGGTTTTTCCCGAATTGCGACTTGAACATTTCCACGAATGAATGGACTCTCCAGGTTGATTGTGGCGGGTGGGTATGGTGTAGTTGCAGTGAAGCCAGAAATCAGGATGGTTTCTCCAGTGTAGGTAACTTGTAGTATAGCTGCTTTTAGTAAAATAGCCTGCAGAGATGCTGTGTCCCTCAAGATGCGTGTCGGGCTCTTACCCTCGAAATCTCCACTGTTGGTAGAGACAGTTCCTGGATACACATGTCTGTCAAATAATGCAAGATCATTAACAGGAACTTTTACATGTAGTACAGGCTTGGTAGGCTTTGAAGACTAAGACTTAGGCTTAGGTGAAGCAGTGTTATTAGTTTTACAATTAGGATTTAGACACAGTCAATCAGGTGTCCATACGTTCTGTAGTAACGACAGTAAAGTGCAAAGTTAATATCTTTACTATTTGCTATAAATAAAGAATAACTGAACCAAGATGGTTTATATGAATCAAAATATTTATGGATTAGACTCTAAGTACTTGCTAACTGGGCTCATTTACTGAGGTTCGTCTCTCTCTTATCTGCAAGATATATGCGTATGGGGTTTGGTACTCGACGAGTAAATTCTGCCATGAATATAAGGTTAGTTAGGTCATTAAAGGTGAACCTGAGCTGATTCGAGCCATTTGAGAAAATACCTTGTTTTGGTCTGCACATATTCACGTAGGTTTGAGACTGAGTTTTGGCATTGTCCGTGAAACGTCGTCGGTAGCTTTCGGTGGAAAGTAGGTACAGGTCAAGGACTGCTTGTTTGAGTACATCGTAGTCAGTCTCGGTGGCAAGAGTACTGAGGATTTAGGCAGCTTTTACTGTAAGGTGTGACCTGAGAAGTATAGACCATTGATTCCTAGGCCAGAGTAACCGAGCAGCCAAGGCCTCGAAAAACCAAAACAATGAAACTACCTTCTGCTTCTACAAAAGGCGCCATCATTTTAATACACTCTGTAGGATTAAAACGTACTGGTAAGTTGGTTTCTGCTTCATGGCGCTGAGAGATGTGGGTATTTTCAAGCTATAATTCCTGGCGCCGGAACTCGAGCGCGGTGTCTGATTTCCCCCTTGTTCCAAGCGTAGTGTTATGGCAACTTCCTCTTGCGGTTTCTTGAGTTGAAGCGCTTGAGCTAGGCTTTGCAGTCGTTCTACTTCTTGGCGACGTTGTAAGTCAGCTTCTTGTTCTTGGCGTTGACGTTGCAGTTCAGCCTGTTGATGTTATAGTTCAGCTTCTTGTTCTTGACGTAGACGTTGTAGTTCAGCTTCTTCTTGTTGGCCTTGATGTTGCAGTTCAGCTTCTTGACGTTGTAGGTCAGCTTCTTGTTTTAGGATCTGGAGTTGCTCTTTTTCACGTGCAACGTTTAGTTCAGCTTTTTTTCTCGTAGAACTGGAATTGTTCTTGTTCACGCACACGTTGTAGTTCAGCTTTTTGTTCTTGACGTTCAAGGGCTAATTCAGGATCTTGTCTTCTCATTTCCCGTTTGTGTTCATCGGTAGCAGCTTCTAGTTGTGCTAACTTGATCTTTAAATTCATGTGTGTGAGTGTGGTTTTATCAGCAACTTTATGTTGGTGCTGCTGTTCTGGAGTAATAAGAATCATGGTCAGCGAAATGGCCTAGAATCTGGTTATGAAGCTCAGCTTCGGTGACCCCATGTGGAGGAGTGATGTGATACTCAGTGGTCAAAGTTATCAGTTCGGCTCTAGTAGCACGAATTAATATATGCAGCTCGTTAAGGTTGGCACGAAATGAGGCTAAACGAAACATATTTATGATAATATTAAGACAAATATCGACGGAAGAAAAATGCGAGTACCCTGTAGGCGAACCAATAAGTGAGGATTAATAGACTGCCTTGTAGGTGATGTGGCAATATGCGCGAGAATGGTTGTTATATAACTAGCAACACTGTACGTAAGTAATTATCCTGTAAGGCAACAATAAATTTACAAGATAAATTATTGTACTATATATGATAACCTGAAATAAAACTAAGTCTTTGACCTTAGTAAGGACTTGGAGAATCAATATAAATGAGTGTTTCGAGGTAGTAAAATATGAGGAGGATGTAGGGATGTCTGTACACTGTACTCTAGCGAGGAACAGGGCAAGAGTTGTCCTACTGGAATCTAGGTAAATAACTTCAGAGTTACCATTCCATGTGCTCTGTAAAAGAATAGTAAACTCCCTACCTGAGCAGTAAATCAGAAACTTTGAACGAAGGCTTAGAGGTGCAGGAAGTGTCGCCACTGTGACGAGAATGGCTATATACGTCCCAAATGTACAACAGAGTTCTGGATGCGAAAGGATCTCTAGTCGAGTACTTCCTCCTAAGTTTGTAATGCAAAGTGGAACATAACAGTTCGAAAACAAATCAAAGTACCAGGTAAGTACCCGAGGGGGTGATCTGCCTGAGTAGTCCTCACTGTTGGGACAAAATTACTGTAAGTAATTATGATAGAGCAATAGCTTAGAAGACTAACCATTATGAAAATGAATTTGCGCATAAAACATCACGTAATCAAAATCAATCTAATAAAAGGATCACAAATTGCTACATCTGTAAAGTAGATGTGTTCAGTCACCAGTATTTAAACGCCAAAATAAATTCTGAAATAGTGCAAAGTATAAAAGTCAAGTATAACAACTAAACACAACATTAAGCAAGGGTTACAAGGAACAGCTCCTCAGACCAGCTCCTAGGACAGCTCCTTGGACGGCCTGGCCCAATCTATGTGACGTGATGTAGTAGAGCAGCACCTACTGAGCCAAGGTGGTGTGGGTCTCAGTCACACAAGATAAAAGAAAATGTTGCTTTGGCCCCTTGCAGTGTGTAAATCGCAGGTAGAATCAAAATAAAACCAAATAAATAATTAATTAAAACAATTTACTGAAGTATTAATGAACAATAATGGCACCTGAGAACACTTGGCTATCATATATAGCAAAAGTGAACAAAATAGTATGAAAATTATAACAAGAATAAGCTGTGCAAAAAAATACAATTAAAATAATAAATGAGTAAATAATGGTGTGCTGAAGACATTCACAATATCACTGCAGCATTCATAAATGCTGCAGTGGTAAAGATTCAGCACACGACGTAGGCTGAGGGCAGACGACGTTGCAGGAGGCTAAGGTGATCCAAGAGCACTAAGAGAGAGACTGTCTCCCTTGGGAGCCGGTGCCCTTTAGCCCGGCGGTGATGACATCATGGCCGGTGTCAACGCAAGTTGGTAACAATCTCTGGTAGCAAACTCCTAGTTTACGGCTGGCAACATCTTTGTGTAGAGACTTTACAACTGATAGTTGAAGGCGGGCTAACTGCCTGTTTGCGGAGACACACTACCAGTTAGCAGAGGCGCCTCTGCATGCCTGGGAGCCATACCAGGACCTGGGGGTTATGGAGTGGTGGAGCGTGTGGCAACTCTGAGCAATCATCGTGGTCGTCATAGAGGTGTACTTCCAGTATGAAGACAGGGGAGGTTTTTTTTTAATTTTATTTTTACATGCAAAGCATGCAAGGTAAATACAATAAAAACAATACAGAATACAAAACGGAACAAAATAAAACAATAGACCACCGGCCAGAAGGGCCAACAGCACAGCACAACAAACCACAAACACGAGAAATGCATAGAAAATTACAGCATACAACAAGGCACAAGGCATAACACAAAGGCAAACTAGCAATCACAGTAACTATCACAAAACAAATTCTTCATAAAAAAACATACATCAAAAAGCATACAGGAAACATAACAGTACAAACAATACGTTTCAAACAAAACAAAGAACACGTACAACAGGTAAAGCAATATGAAACACCAGGTCAAACGTACAGCACAGAAACAATACAGGAAGAAAAACACACCAAACCACTCGCCCCGTAACCAACAAAGGGCGAGGCCAAAACAAACAATAATAATAAATAATAAATAAGCAAACCACGCAAACCAGAAAACAAAACAGGTACATATACAACAATAAACATGCACTGGCCTGAAGGACCGAGAATAAAACACAACATAAAGTACATCAAGAAACATAACAAGATACAGCGCACAGTACCCAACTAAGAATACCAACAAAAACTACAGTAACATGAAATCAGCGTACATATTTGCCCGGGTACCCATCCCGCGGATACCGCACATAGTACGCCTTCCAAAGCATCCACGACGTCCAGGAGGCATGGCCTAACACCGGGGGCGCCATGTGAACCGGAATCCCGGAAACAAACGCCCGCAGACGTGGAACCCACACTGTGTCCCTCCGGGTGCCAACAGTCGCCACCCGATCCCAGACACCCGGAACCCGTCCACCAGTAAAGTCCTCCGGCCGTTCAAGCAGCAGGAACTCGGCAATCCGGGCCACCAGGTCCTGAATGGTCGCAGGAGGGGGCTCGACAGAGGGCTCAACAGATGGCACCGCCACAGGGGCATCAGCAGCCGAGGGCACACCACTAGACGACTGCAGTGAACCATGGCGACACACATCCTTTCTTAAAGTCACCACCAGGCCACGCCCAGCACCAGCATCTTCACCACCCCCGGCACCGGAAGCCACCACACCCCACTGCGGAGAGCCCACGGGCGGGGAAGGAACAGGAGGCACATCCGAGACACAGGCACCAGCCTCAGCAGGCACTCCGCCACCACCAACCGTGGAGACAACGATTCATCTGGAGCCACGCCGTCAATATCAGAAGACCCACAGTCACCGAATTCCTCAACATCAGCCCAGGCAGTAGACGAACGCCGGGAACGTTTGGGCTCCGGCCGGATATCGTCAGAGCCGGAAGCAGACCCAGAAGCACGGCCACCACTAGCCGGACGAACCGACGCCCGACGCAGAACGGCAGCAGCCTCTACCACAGGAGGAACCGGACCACACACAGCAGAAGGCTCCGCAGCTACCCCAGCACCCAGGATAGCAGGGAACCGAGGCACAGACGCAGGGCCAGGATCCGCAACCGAAGACGAGGAAGCAGACGGCGAAGCTCCACAGGGATCACCAGGAAGGTCCACGGGAGCTGCAGGGTCAGAGTCACGGACAGGAGGAACACCCGACGGCACCGCAATCCCCGGAGGAGGGTCCGCGACAACCAGAGGAACGTCGGGTGACGCTGGGGGGACCTCAGCAGCGAACGGGGCGCTCAACTCCTCACCCCCGGAGTCCTCCTCCAGAGGGAGCGGCGGGAAATCCTCTTCACGGAACAGGTTCACTGGAGCGACCGGATCAGCAGTACACCCGGCAGCCTGATGCCCCAACAAGCCACACCGGAAGCAAGTACGGGGTTGACGGGCATAAAACACCCGCACGTAGTATCCCAACAGCCGGACAGTGGACGGAATGTCCGACTTCAGTCGCATCCCGAGGGTCCGAATGTTGGTCTTCACACCCGAATACGTGCCGGACGAAAGTGTGTTCATTCGCACACTGATGACAGAGCCGTACCTCTGGAAGAATCGCCGGAGAAGTGCCTCAGGAAACTCCATGGGAGCGCCATGAACACTGACGTATGTCATAACTCCACTACGATCCGAAACTGTCACAGACCCGGAGCCGTCCTGCAGCTGCAAAGTACGGCCCTTGTACCTCCGTAGAAAATCACGATACACCGCCTCACCCACAAACTTGATGATGACACAGTGAGCAGTCACCAGCTCCACACCATAAACGTCCCGAACCGGGACTCGAAGCATGTCACTCAACACCACGTCCACCAGCGGGTAACCAGCACGGCTAGTAAACTCCAAACCTATGGAGTTTAGCCGCACGACAGCCGGAATAGGGCAGCCCATCGTAAACCTGGGACACAAGCAACGTCAACAGCAACACCCAGGTCCACACTCCTCGCCGGGTCAACAACAACTCAAGACAGGGGAGGTGAGTGGAAAGGCAGTTCCACTGCTATGCAGAGGATTCAATAATAAGCCAAGTTTTCCTGAATTTATTAATTTTTCAAATTTTTTTTCTTATGAAATGATAAAGCAATTCATTTCATTATGTATGAATTCATTTTTATTAATTTGAGTAAAAACTAACATACATATATGATCAAACCTAACCTACCCTACCTAACCTAACCTATCTTAAACTAATCTAAACTTACATAACTAAGTCAATAATTTATGTTCTTAACATAATATAATAATAATAATTCAAATATACCAATTGGAAACAATTGTTGAATTTTTTTGAAAAATATCCCTCGGCCTATTAGGCAAATGGGGCTTTACATAGTAGGCCGAGAAGTGCGTTCTGGCTACTAGGGACGAAATATGTTTATTTGTATATATTAGTGTATTTTGGTAACAATCCTTCTTGCAAACGTGTGTTTTTGAATATAACCAAATGGGTAAGATTAAAGATTCTAACACGAATCTTCTCAATATTTCTTTCGTTTTTTTTCACTGTCGAGGGAAGTTGAAAAATTAACTCTCCGAAGTCGATTTTTTCACTTTATTATAGTATGACGCCAGGGGATGCATTTTGCAAGGTACACATTACATTTTCAAAGGCAATTTTACCGTGTTGTTGTTTAAGATTCAGCTACTGAGAGCAAAAAGTTCCAAGTAGCACGGGCTATGGTGAGCTCGTAGTGGACTTACTAGCACAGGAACGGGGCTGTAACTTGGTTTTACCGTGTTTAACATCAGATTATATACTCTTTGGGTGAGGTGGTGGATGAATGCCATAACAAGGGGGGTATTAATGCATATATGAATGAATAAATGGATCAAGGGGTACCATGAATAAATGGATCAGGTGGTATTAGTAGAGTCAATGGATGCTGTGTTTGCATTGGTTATGAGTCTTGAAGTGGGTAGAATGTAATTATGTGTTAGCTGGTTGTTGATTGCTGAACTGGAGTTCTTAATATATAGTGCCTTGCTGATGTCCAATCTCCTGCTGTCGTTATATCTGTTGATTATATTTCAGTGTTGCTTGTCAAGATGTCTCTGGTGATGATGTGGTTGTGTAGAGATTACATGTTCCTTGACGGAGCCCTGTTGTTTGTGCATTGTTTATTGCCTAGAGAGAGATTTTGTTGTCTTGCCTATATACTGAGATCGTTAGAGCTGACAGTCCACAAGTGGGGGTGTGAATGCACAGACGACGTTAGTCTCTCTTAAGGCACTTTTTTGTGTTGGTTGTTAATATTCAAGCACTAGGCAACACAGAAATTATCGACAGATACAACTACAACAGGAGACTCGACATCAGCGAGGCCCTACACATCAAAAATCAACACGTATATGTATATCACGAAAATAAACACGTGATTAAAAATGTGACAATGTCAGACCACGGAGGAAAAATGAAACATAAATTTCCTTAAGTACTTTCGTATATTAATACATCTTCAGGAGTGATTTTACAGATCGAGTACTGGACATAAATAGGCAGGAGGAGAGAATGGTGGAGTGAGGTGAGGTACACACACACACATATATATATATATATATATATATATATATATATATATATATAATATATATATATATATATATATATATATATATATATATATATATATATATATATATATATATATATATATATATATATATATATGTAGTATAGTTCGTATAGGGAGTATGGGTTCGAGTCACTTCTGGGGTGTGAGTTTTCAGTTGTATCTAGTCCTGGGGACCATATATATATATATATATATATATATATATATATATATATATATATATATATATATATATATATATATATATATTGTCGGGGTTTCACGGTGTTCTCGTATCAGAAGGGTTAAAGCAAAGGTAGACTGGATCTCCTTTCCAGGTGGTTGCTCCGACAATAACCCTTACTCACCGTCGTTCGGCGGGTCTTCCCTCGATCCTCTAGGCTCCACTGCTGGCCTCGGAGAGTACCCCAGTCGGTCTCACAACCGGCCTTTAAATTGCAAGATGAGTGGGGGCACAGATCGTTCCCTCAATCTGTGGCCCGCCCCGACACCGAACTCTTACACAGCCTTCAAGGTCGCCAACTGGTTTTCAGGTGTCCAGTAACACTGCAGTGGTCAGGTGTAATTGTGGCAAGAGCAAATTCCAGTAATATGGTATCAGGCAGGTCACTCTGCTTTACTTCATTACACGGTCACAAGATAAATGGAGGGGATGATATCAAACACCAAAGAGTTTTGGTATTTTACTTAAAAGACAACGAGAAATATATATGCATCAATGTATCAGGAATAATATATGACAATTGCTCCATTCATAGCATAATATTCTGGAGCGCACCGATATGGCAACACCCAACAGCGCCACGCGTCACCTGTCAGATCTCAGCTGACCGGGACCCTCGCGATCGTGGGAACAGACTAGTACTTGTTTTCTAATTCTGTCACGATCCCCGTTTATTTAACTTTTTCCAAAACACTATTCAACATTCACATGGCTTACTTATGATTTCACTGGCCTCACGATCAACATCTTATTCACAATACTCTCACAGTGACTTTCCACCGTACCAAAAGATTACTCTATTCTTAATAATATTTACTGTGAATGCACTCGCTTGATCACTGAACTTTTCTTTATATCTATACTTTCTCTTAAAGAGATATCACTGGCAATCACTTCACGTATATGATATTATTCAGTACACAGTCATGTCATATATAAATCAGTAATCAAATTTCAGGCATATATATATATAAATCATGAAGATCAATACACAGGCATTTATATCAATAGATCATAGAGATCAACACACAGGCATTTATATCGATAGATTATAGAGATCAACACACAGGCATTTATATCAATAGATTATAGAGATCAATCCACAGGCATTTATATCAATAGATTATAGAGATCAATCCACAGGCATTTATATCAATAGATTATAGAGATCAACACACCAATATCTGGTTTACTACCAATATATATAATAATAATACTCACTGGAAATTAATAATAGTCACAGTAAATTCTCTGATGAATCTTGGTGCTTGCACACACCCACACATAGATATATATGTAAACTGATACTGTGAGCGCTCTGGGCAGGCTCACCACATACTGTGCTCTCTGTGACTTAGACTCAAGTGAGACTTGCTCACGACATATAAAATATCCTGACAAGAAAATATATAGCTAACTAAAGGGGAAATGGGAGGGTAACTGTAAACACCTACTTCACCTATCCTAGGATGACAGTTGGGTTGTAGCTCCTGGTCCAGGCTCTCGCCTCGTTCACCATCCAGAAACACAAGCCCACGCCTTAGGATGTCGCGTCTCGCCGCTTCTGTACACAGCAGGTCCGTGCTTCCTTCCTCTACAGTACGTCGCAGGGTTGAAGTCGGTCTCCTGGCCGTCAACTTTCCTCCCAACTACGGCAGCCAGCCTACGTCTCGGCGGTCGTCGCACGTTTCCCAATTAGTTCTTGTCACTGTACTCCCAGAGGAACTGCCTCTCACCACTACGAAGTCACTGTGAAGTTATCAGCCGTCCCAGACGATACTGCTTAAGCTCCACACGCACAGCACCCGACTTCAGAGCACTTGAAGCTCACAACACTGTCAATTCCCTCGTCGTCTAGATATATCGCTAGGTATTTGGGAAGACTTCTCGACGTGCTTGCATCCAACTGTTGACTCGTAGGGTTCCACGAAGGTGGGGTTACTGTCAAACTTGACAGGATCGTCGATCACACGTTCAACCTGGTTGACAAGGCTGTCAACCCGGTTCACTCACGGTGGGTGGCCCGGCCACTAAGCTGTCTCTTATACTGGTGAACTGCCAACGACGACACACGTCGATGCCCGGCCCACTTCTTGCAACGCACCTGTCCCCTGAGCACTTGTTGCTCAATATTCTGTCAATTCCTTATCTGAGCCACATCTGGGTTGCAGGAAGACCTCACAGAGTGCGTGCCAACAACTGGAGACGCTTACATCCACCGGAGTTCGGTAAATCCGTCACTCTGACAGGACGACCGATCGCGCGTCCTACCTCTCGGACGTGTCGTGAAAGACTGATATCGCCACGGCGCCAACACGGCCGGACCCCCCATGCCTATGTGACGTCACTTTTCCCAAAGTTGGTTTTCATTGGCTCCCAGTGCCACGTCGCTGACGGTGACCAATCTGGCGCCACTGACGTCACACAGTTTTGGCGGGAGAACAGACTCGCCAGCGCCATATTGGCTCCCTAAAGGGCCTATCCCACAGGCCAAAATGTTCTATTTTCGCAAATTTCTCGGCTCTTCGAGAATACTACTCTCTCCCACATATGTTCAATTGATGCCTGCAATGTAGAGAACGCTCGGGAATAGTGGACATGACTCTTACAGCAGGCGTGGGAGAATTAGAAGGGGGGGAACACCGTCACATAATATATATATATATATATATATATATATATATATATATATATATATATATATATATATATATATATATATTGTCGGGGTTCACAGGGTGAGCAACGGTATACAAGGACTTTATCCCGGATATCCTGTCACAATCGCCAATGTCGGGGTTCCCAATATAAGAGGGAGAGCACCAGTATCTACAGATATCCTCTCAAAGTGGTTGCACTATTGGCGATAACCGTAACTCACCGTAGCCCTGTGGGTCTTCCCTCGATCCTCGTGGTGCCACTGCACGCCCGGAGAGTATCCCAGTCGATCCCCCAGCTGGCCTCTTTAGCCAGAGAATGAGTGGGAACGCAGCTTGCCCTCTTCCCACTGCGTGCCCGCCCCGACAAGGGCTCGAATACTATCTGCAAGGTCGTCAACTGGTTTTCCTGTGTCCAGTAACACTTCAGTGGTATTGTGGGATTGTGGTAACAATGGTAAGAGCACACTGAATAGAGTTGGTATCAGGCAAGTATTTATATAGCCACAAGATTTATTGAGGGATGATACAAACGCCAAGGTATTTTTTATTTTACTTTAAATTCAAGACATCATATACTTATATCAACAAGCTAACAGCTAGTATGTGCAAAAAGTCGCTCGCTCTCCACATATAATCAGGGGCACACCAAGACGGCAATGCTCCCCTTCACGTCAACGTCAAAATCAGCTGAGCGACCCTCCCCCCCTCCCCCTCACTGCGTGATCTCTCGCTGCACATTGCTTGTTGGCATTATGCGCCTGTTTCTTTAAATTCTCAAGAGACACTAAGTGTTCAACAACACAATAGTTGCAACAATGGCCACAGCACGCAAAATGATTCACTGCACCGATCTTGAGCTCAATTAAACATTTCTATTTTAATGAGCATAATATTTCACTATCGTGGCGTAACACACTGTACTTCATATAATGATAACGAATGCAACAAGATATAATACTGGAGTTCTCAGTAATTCCTTTCGTAGGCGAATATTCAAATGATCACTGCACACATGAAATATTATTCAATACACAAGCATGAATATATATATATATATATATATATATATATATATATATATATATATATATATATATATATATATATATATATATAAATCATAGACATCAATGATAGTAATAATATAAATACTGGGCACATAGCCTAACACCAATAACTGGTACACTTGTATATATATATTCTCTCTCTAAGTTATCAGAGTAAAGTCACATGAAAGAAATCATCGACGCAGAATATTCTTCGGCACTGGCTAGTGTTTACGTTGGGTGATTGCTGGTTTGCCCTGCTGGTGGTGGTTTGCCACTGACAGGGTGACGTGTGACTTAGCCATGGGGTCTTCTCGCCCCCCAGTGAAGAGGACGTTGTCGGCTGGTCTGGCATTTACGGTGCCGGTGGACCATCCATTGGTTGGTGTCGCCCTGGTGGACGTGCTTCATGTGCAGCTGTCGGACCTGGTGGGCATCCAGCTGCTTCAGGGCAACCGTGCTGTGGTCAAGTTTCGCCTCCAGGCTGCCTTTCAGGTGTTTCTCGAGCGGTGTGAGGGGCGTGTTTACCCTCTCCCTGATACTGCTGGCTCCGTTAAGGTGGTGAATCTTAGTGTCACCTTGACGTCTGTGGCGGTGCATGGTGCCCCCTTCGAATTTCAGGACGACTTTTTGACCTCCTGTTTCGAACGGTTTGGGACAGTGTTAAGTGTTCGTTGGAACAAGGTCGTTGCCGGGCACTGTGTTGGTATGCTTGACGGCTCCCGCACCCTGACAATGTCGCTGAAGTGTAGTGTACCGTCGTCGATGTCCGTGTTGGGGTACACGCTCCGCTGCCAGTATCGGGGTCAACCGCGCACCTGTTATCGGTGTGGTCATGAGGGTCATCTGGCTGCAGCGTGCGACGTGGGAGCAACTGGGTGGGTGCATGTTTTTCGTGCGGAGGATTTTCCGCCCCTGTTGCGTTCGGACGGTTCTGAGGATGGAGTGGGTGCTGTGCCTGAGGCGCCTGATTGCCTGTCTGCTGCTCCCCCTGTTGAGGCGAGTTCTCCGGCCTGTGCGACACATCTGGTGCCTGCTGTGGCCCCTGGGGCTGTTGAGCCGGTGTGTGTTGGTGTCGGGCCGTCGCCTGCACTGCGTGTTGTGCAGGATGTCCCGGTGGAGGTCCATGTCCCGCCCCCACCTGTGGATGTGATACCGGCTCCCGGGGATGCGGGTTCTGCTGTTTTGGAGGGGGTGCTTCAGCAAGGTGAGGTGCCTGCCGTGTCTGTGTGTGTTGACGACTGTAGTTCTGCTCTTTCCATCCCTTTGCAGAAGCGTGCGCGTCGGTGTTCTGAGGCTGTGTCCCAGGATGATGTGGACAGTGTGGGTGATGTGGCCTCTGTGGACTCTTCGGACGGTGCTGGTGTGGCCTGTGTGGACGTGAAGATGGTGGCCGTGCCTGCGGAGCGGCCTGCTGGGAGTGGTGTGGTGCGGCCTGTCTCAAAGCGTTCGCGGCGGGCTCGGAGTGTGTCTCCCCTTCGTGGTGTGCCTTGGGAGGAGGTGGGGGAGTATTGTGATCTGGCGCCCCCCACCGAGGATGTTGGTGCTGTGAGGGACTCCGAAGTTGCTACCTGTGCCTCTCCTGCGTCTCCTGCTGTTGAATCTCCGCAGTGGGGGGTTGTCCCTGATACTCGGGACCTCGTCGTGATGTTGCGGAAAGGTGTGCGCCGGGGGGCCTCGGGTCCTGTGCCCGGTGCTGGGGTCGTTGATGCGCCTGCATCCCCTGCTGTATCCCTCCTTCCTTGCTCCGGTCTGGGGATTGTCTAGTCCCGTCTGCTGGGGTCGTGCCCTGTGAGGGTCCGGCGTTGGGCCCTTATCGGGATGCCCGGGTTCTTCCGATCCCGTGGTGCTCGTCCACTATCTGGTATCGTCGGAGAAGGAGTTTGTTTATAGGGTGCTGGATAGGATGTCTCAGCCGAGGGCGCTGCCTGATGGCCGGCTGCCCGCCGACCTGTGGGTGATTTGGGAATCATACTGCTTGCGCTTTCCGATATACTAGTTTCCGGAGAAGTATTAGTTCCCGTCTTGCGCACACTGCTAAGCCGTGCATGGGTCAGCTGCCACCGTGACCGCGACGCCCCGCCCCCCCGGTGCGGGGTGTCTCCCTCTAACGCTCGACTCTGTTTTCGCCGCCTCTCCTCTCTCTACGGCCCATCACGTCTACCTCTTTTGACTTTCTTCTCATCCTAACCGTCAACGCATCTCCTTACGTCTGTCCTGGTGCAGTCATCGGGAGGGTAAACCCTTCATGCAAACTGCACCTATTCTCAAGAAGAAGAAGAATGTTCTTCAATCAATCCAGGTGCCTGCACACACCACATATATATATATAAATACCGTGAGTGCTCTATACAGCCTCACTCTGCACAACTGTGCCTTACTGTGACATAGATCCAGGTGAGACTTGCTCACTACATGAAAGATACTCTGACTAAATATATAGCTGACTAAAGGGGAATTGGGAGGGAAACTAGAATCACCTACTTCCACCTAACCTCCGGTGAGAGTTGATTTGTCACTCCTGGTCCAGGCTTTCGCCTCGTGTAGGGAACGCCCCCACACACACACTGATGTGTCCTCCAGGAACCCAAATCAACGTCCCAGAATAAACGCGTCGTCGCCGTGTTCTGTCCTCCGTAGGTCCGTGCTCCTCCACCACGTCTTGTAGGGTTGGAGTCGGTCTCCCGGCCGTCAACGTCTCCTCCCAGCTACGGCTGCCAACCTACTTCTCGGCTGTTCTCGTACGGATTCCCAAGTAGTATCTTCTTTCACTGCCTCCCCGTGGATTGACCCAGCCTGCTACGACGTCACTGTGAAGCTATCAGACGTCCCAGACGATACTGCCTAGACTTCACCTGCACATCACCCGACTCAGGAGCACTTGATGCTCAATATTACGTCAATTCCCTCTTCGGTCCACACATGGAATGAAGGAAGACCTCTCGGCGTACTTGCAGAATACGGGTGACGCGTAAGTTCCACGGGATCGGCGTACTACTGTCAGATTGACAGGATCAACCTTCACACATCCGTCCACCTTGACTTGTCGTGTCAGATTGATGCTCTCACGGAGGACTGGCCCAGAGACTACGTCATCACTGTGAATCTATCAGCTGTCACTGCATAGACTCCACTCTTGCACAACACCTGTCCCTGGAGCACTTGTTGCTCAATATTCTGTCAATTCCCTCTTCGGCTCAACACATGAACGAAGGAAGACCCCACAGGTGCTGGCAGACCGCCGGTGATGCGTAAATCCTCCGGAGACGGGGTAAACTGTCCAACTGACAGGACCCCCCAGCGCACGTCCGACCTCCTTGATGTGCTGTCTCAGACTGATGGCGCCACCGCAGCGCGATGACCGGACCCCCCTGCCTTCGTGACGTCATACTCGCCAAGGGAGGTTTTCATTGGCTCCCAGTGCCACGTCGCTGACGGTGACCAATCTGGTGCCACTGACGTCACACAGTTTTGGCGGCAAAACGGAGGGGCCAGCGCCATATTGGCTTCCTAAAGGGCCTATACCACAGGCCAAAATACTCTTCTTTCACAAATTTCTTGCCACTGCGAGAACACTACACTCTCCCACATATGTTAAACTGATGCCCGCGACGTAGAGAACGCTCGGGTAAAGTGGACATGACTCTTACAGCAGGCGTGGGAGAAATATAAGGGGGGGAACACCATCACAATATATATATATATATATATATATATATATATATATATATATATATATATATATATATATATATATATATATATATATATATATATATATATATATATATATATATATATATATATATGAATGAAAACTCACACCCCAGAAGTGACTCGAACCCATACTCCCAGGAGCAACGCAACTGGTATGTACAGGGACACCTTAAACCGCTTGACCATCACGACCGGACAAAAGGAAGTGATAGCCTGAGCTATATGAACCACTTCCCCGCCGGCCTTCAGGCTTGTTCGCATTTGTGTTCCTCACGTGTTGCCCCAAAAAATGAGGTGATTTGATAAAATGCTATGCCCAAGCTAACCATCCAAGTGCCGGCGGGGAAGTGGTTCATATAGCTCAGGCTATCACTTCCTTTTGTCCGGTCGTAATGGTCAAGCGGTTTAAGGCGTCCCTGTACATACCAGTTGCGTTGCTCCTGGGAGTATGGGTTCGAGTCACTTCTGGGGTGTGAGTTTTCGTTCGCATATAGTCCTGGGGACCATTCAGGCTTGTTCGCATTTGTGTTCCTCACGTGTTGCCCCAAGAAATGAGGTGATTTGATAAAATGCTATGCCCAAGATAACCATCCAAGTGCAGGCGGGGAAGTGGTTCATACAGCTCAGGCTATCACTTCCTTATGTCCGGTCGTGATGGTCAAGCGGTTTAAGGCGTCCCTGTACATACCAGTTGCGATGCTCCTGGGAGTATGGGTTCGAGTCACTTCTGGGGTGTGAGTTTTCTTTCACATATAGTCCTGGGGACCATTCAGGCTTGTTTGCATATATATATATATATATATATATATATATATATATATATATATATATATATATATATGCATATATATATATATATATATATATATATATATATACATATATACATATATACATATATACATATATACATATATATATATATATACATATATATATACATATATATAAATATATATATATATATATATATATATATATATATATATATCACAATATATATATATATATATATATATATATATATATATATATATATATATATATATATATATATATATATATATATATATATATATATATATATATATATATATATATATATATATATATATATATATATATATATATATATATATATATATATATATATATATATATATTGTGACGATAATCTCTTATTAGAGATTTAGCCTGCTATTTCCTTACTTCATCACGTTCTCAGCAATATGCAAGATACGTTTTATAGTGGCTTAATGTATATATCAAGACAGCCACACGCACCTGCAACTCCCTCCTCCCCCCTCTCCAGCACCTGCTGCACACCTGGTCGACTTGTCAACTACTACTCCCAGCCAAACTAGCGACTTCGGCCGTCCTGCGTTCTCATTGGCCGCCACCCAACACACCACCCCCGCTCCACGCCAATCACATTTCATCGCCAGTTATTGTTGGAGTCCCTTGCAGCTCTCTCAGCCAGAATATATCTCGTGCTCCTGCTGTGGACATCTAATTTGACCCACCTCGTGTGATCAAATAAGAGGTTTATAGCTAGCGCATATATTCCCAGCACCATTTACTTTGTTAACGTAACCAGTTCCCCCCTTTTCAATTTATTATATCTTTTATGTATTTTTCTTTTACATTATTGACTTTATTTTATTTTGTTTTCTAGATTCATTAAAGTAATTTTTATATTTTGTGTTTTCGTGTATCTTGCCTTACCACAGATGATCAGACAAGCAGTCACTCTTTTTTTCTTTTTTTTTATATAAATTAACTATATGTGGTCCTGCATTGACACCTGCTATTTGGAAGACTGCCGACCACCATTTCCAACACGTTACCGTCACAATATATATATATATATATATATATATATATATATATATATATATATATAATATATATATATATATATATATATATATTATATATATATATATATATATAAATATGACCGGAAAAGTAAGATTAAGAATTCTAACACGATTTGTTTCAATATTTCTTATGTTGCTTTTACTGTAATTGAAAAATCAATTCTCCAAAATTCATTTTAATTTCTAGTCTGATGCGACACTTGAACGCGTTTCATAATAACTTATTACATTTTCAAAGACTTTAGTTTACACACACACACAACTATAACCTGCAAACACTAAACAGTTTTACTATGCTAATATTAAACAGCTTTTGTCTTATATACTCGCATTTGGGTGAGGTGATATGTTACAACAGTTTTGGATGAGGTGAACAAACTTTCAACACAAGACAGAACACGGTTTAATGGGTATAGATGAAAGGGAAGAATGAAAGTAACTGGAAAGGGCCTATTGGCCCATATTTCCTCTTGGTGCTTCTATATTGGTACGGAGTCTTGAAGTGGGTAGAATATAGTTGTGCATTAATTGGCTGTTGATTGCTGGTGTTGACTTCTTCATGTGTAGTGCTTCACAGATGTCAAGCCGTTTGCTATCGCTGTATCTATCGATGATTTCTGTGTTATTTGTTACGACTTCTCTGGTGATGGTCTGGTTGTGGGAAGAGGTTATATGTTCCTTAATGGAGCCCTGTTGCTTATGCATCGTTAATCGCCTGGATAGAGATGTTGTTGTCTTGCCTATATTCTGAGTTCTTTGGGGCTTACAGTCCCCAAGTGGGCATTTAAAGGCATAGACGACGTTGGTATCTTTTAAAGCGTTCTGCTTTGTTTCTGGAGAGTTTTTTATGAGTAGGTTGGCCGTTTTTTTGGTTTTAATGTAAAGCGTCAATTGTATCTTCTGATTTTTGTCTGTAGGGATAACGGTCCTATTAACAATATCTTTCAGGACCCTTTCCTCCGTTTTATGAGCTGTGGAAAAGAAGTTCCTTTAAAATAGCCTAATAGGGGGTACAGGTGTTGTGTTAGTTGTCTCTTCAGAGGTTGTATGGCGTTTCACCTTCCTTTTTATGATGTCTTCAACGAAACCATTTGAGAAGCCGTTGTTGACTAGGACCTGCCTTACCCTACAGTGTTCTTCATCGACTTGCTTCCATCCTGAGCTGTGGCTGAGAGCACGGTCGACATAAGCGTTAACAACACTCCTCTTGTACCTGTCTGGGCAGTCACTGTTGGCATTGAAGCACATTCCTATGTTTGTTTCCTTAGTGTAGACTGCAGTGTCTAAACCTCCGCTCCTTTCCATGACTGTTACATCTAGAAAGGGTAGCTTCCCATCCTTCTCCATCTCGTAAATGAAACGCAACACAGAATTCCACTTGAATGCCTCCTTCAGCTCCAGCAGACGTCTGACATCAGGTACCTGTTTAAAAATGTCGTCAACATACCAGCAGTATATGGCAGGTTTCAAATTCATGTCAACTAAGACCTTCTGTTCGATGGTACCCATGTAGAAGTTCGCAAACAGGACACCTAGGGGAGAACCCATGGCGACCCCATCAATTTTCTTATACATGTGCCCATCTGGGATCAAGAAGGGTGCCTCTTTATTACAAGCTTGGAGTAGTTGCCTTCAGCCGAACAAGTCTATGTGGGTGGGAACGAGGACAGGTTGACGAGTTTAGCAGTTACCAGGGAGGATGTTCTTAAACAAATAGTAAAACTCAAACCAAACAAATCCCGAGGGCCGGATGAAGTGTTTGCCAGAGTGCTGAAAGAATGCAAAGAGGAGCTTTGTGACCCACTGTCAATCATATTTAATAAATCAATAGAGTCAGGCAGAGTGCCAGAGTTTTGGAAAGTTGCTAATGTGATACCAGTTTTTAAGAAAGGAGATAGATCACTTGCGTCTAACTATCGACCAATTAGCCTAACGTCTATTGTGGGAAAGTTACTCGAATCTATAATAGCAAATAAAATTCGTCTCCATCTTGAAAAACATAAATTAATAATTGAGTCGCAACATGGTTTTATAAATGGCCGTTCATGTTTAACAAATTTATTATCTTTTTATTCTAGTATAGTTGAGGCAGTTGATAGTGGTAAGGATTGTGATGTTGTGTACCTTGACTTTAGCAAAGCTTTTGATACAGTGCCACATGAAAGACTGACTAAAGATAGAGGCTCATGGTATTGGGGGTGCTATATTAAGCTGGATTAGGGCATGGCTATACCAAAGGAAACAGAGAGTTAGTATAAATGGAGTCAAGTCAGAGTGGGAAAATGTTGTAAGTGGAGTGCCTCAAGGCTCTGTCCTGGGACCTCTGTTGTTTATAATATATATAAATGATTTAGATTCAGGTTTGAATAGCAACATTTGCAAATTTGCCGATGATACGAAAATCGGTAGGGAAATTAATTCGGAGGAGGACTCACTATCACTTCAAGTTGATCTAGATAGGGTTTTGAAATGGTCAAAGGACTTGCAGATGCAGTTTAATGCTGATAAATGTAAAGTTCTGAGGCTAGGTAATGATGATAGAGTTACAAGATACGAGCTAGATGGTGTTGAGAGTGTGAAGTCGGATTGCGAAAGGGATCTGGGAGTTATAATTAGTAAGAATTTAAAACAAAAGGATCAATGCATGAATGTTCGTAATAAGGCAAATCGGACACTCGGATTTATTAATCGCAGCGTAAGTAACAAGACACCTGGTGTGGTTCTCAAGCTATATCTTGCTCTTGTTAGGCCCCATTTAGGTTATGCAGTTCAGTTTTGGTCGCCATATTATAGAAGGGATATAAATTCACTTGGAAAGTTGAGTTGGAGATCCAGTTGGACGACATATTCGACCTCGAGACACAAAAGAAGGTCACCACCAAAGACACCTTACAAGCAGAACTTATTGCAGAAAGAGGAAAGATTCGAGGTAACTACAGAAGCACCATACTGTCCCCCGAGCTCAAAGCGGCAGCTAAGAGCCTTCGTGAGAACAAGGAGATAGTCGTCAGGAGAGGTGACAAATCGCCAATATACGTCATTCTTAAAAAAGACGAATATCTGGCGAAAATGAACCTCATACTCTCTGACCCAACTAAATTCCAAAGGGTAACGAAGAACACTACAGCCGAATTTAAAACAAAGGTTAACAGATTGATCGAAACTGTGAACACCAAGAAATCCGGACTCCACCTGCCAAAGATTATTGGGGAATAGAAACCTGGGTATGCGTATGGAAATGTCAAGACACACAAGCCTGGAAACTCACTTCGGCCAATCAACAGCCAGATAACCACACTGGCAGTACAGTTCAGACTGGTGAAGCGACTCAACGGCTTGCTGACTCCTTATGTACCTTGTGCTTTCAGCCTGAAGTCTCCAAAGGAATTTGTTGACTTACTGTGGGGAACACGGGCCACAGGGATAAGAGCCTCGTTGGACGTAGAATCACTGTTTACCAATGTACCTGTGGACGAAATAATCGGGATGATAGCGGACAGAGTGTATCGTGATCCGGTCTGTACTCCTCTTGACATACCAGAAAACATTCTAAGGAAACTAAGAACATAAGAACATAAGAACAAAGGCAACTGCAGAAGGCCTATTGGCCCATACGAGGCAGCTCCTATTTAAAACCACCCAATCCCACTCATATACATGTCCAACCCATGCTTGAAACAATCGAGGGACCCCACCTCCACAATGTTACGCGGCAATTGGTTCCACAAATCAACAACCCTGTTACTGAACCAGTATTTCCCAAAGTCTTTCCTAAATCTAAACTTATCCAATTTATACCCATTGTTTCGCGTTCTGTCCTGTGTTGATACTTTCAATACCCTATTAATATCCCCTTTGTTATGTCCATTCATCCACTTGTAAACCTCTATCATGTCACCCCTAACTCTTCGCCTTTCCAGTGAATGCTAATTAAGCTTTGTTAATCTTTCTTTATATGAAAGATTTCTAATTTGGGGAATTAACTTAGTCATCCTACGCTGGACACGTTCAAGTGAATTTATATCCATTCTATAATATGGCGACCAAAACTGAACTGCATAATCTAAATGGGGCCTAACCAGAGCAAGATATAGCTTGAGAACCACACCAGGTGTTTTGTTACTTACGCTGCGATTAATAAATCCGAGTGTCCGATTTGCCTTATTACGAACATTTATGCATTGATCCTTTTGTTTTAAATTCTTACTAATTATAACTCCCAGATTCCTTTCGCAATCCGACTTCGCAATCTCAACACCATCTAGCTCGTATCTTGTAACTCTATCATTACCTAGCCTTGTGTTGATACTTTTAACACTCTATTAATATCCCCTTTGTTGTGTCCATTCATCCACTTGTCATGTCACTCTATCATGTCACCCCTAACTCTTCACCTTTCCAGTGAATGCAATTTAAGCGTTGTTAATCTTTCTTCATATGAAGGATTTCTAATTTGGGGAATTAACTTAGTCATCCTACACTGAATACGTTCAAGTGAATTTATATCCATTCTATAGTACGGCGACCAAAACTGAACTGCATAATCTAAATGGGGCCTAACCAGAGCAAGATATAGCTGAAGAACCACACCAGGTGTCTTGTTACTAATGCTTTGATTAATAAATCCCAGTGTCCTATTTGCCTTATTACGAACATTCATGCATTGATCCTTTTGTTTTAAATTCTTACTAATCATAACTACCAGATCCCTTTCGCAATCCGACTTCGCAATCTCAACACCGTCTGGCTCATATCTTGTAACTCTATCATCATTACCTTGCCTCAGAACTTTACACTTATCAGCATAAAACTGCATCTGCCAATCTTTTGACCATTCCAAAACCCTATTTAGATCAACTGGAAGTGACAGTGAGTCCTCCTCCGAATTAATTTCCCTACCGATTTTCGTATCATCGGTAAATTTGCAAATGTTGCTACTCAAACCTGAATCTAAATCATTTTAGATTCAAATCAAACCCAAATGCAGGTATAAGAGCCAGTGCTGTATCAGGCATAAGTTGTGTGGATAAACTAAAGTCCTTGAAAATGTAATAAGTTTTACGAAACGCGCTCAAGTGTCGCGTCAGACTAGAAATAAAAATAAATTTTGGAGAATTGATTTTTCACTTACCGTCACCAGTAAAAAGAAACATAAGGAAAATCGAAAAAGTTAGAATTATTAATCTTACTTTTTCGGTCATATTTAATAATATATATATATTAGGGGTACCACCTCTGGTGCAATTGCAGGGACCCACATCCTCGAAGAAGAAAACAAAGAGCATTCAGAGAAGATCTTGTGGATTCTCACCGAATACTTAATTCTTTTCTTCTCCTACCACCCCTATTATTTTTTTGTATGTTTTGTTTTATTTTATTGCAATGCTACAGTTTACAGAGAACACACACACACACACAAATATATAACAATTAAACAATCAGCGTTCGAAGACCTCGTCCAGCTCCTCGGAGGTTGGGTGCGTACCCACGCATTTCCCCTCTGCACCGCGACACTGAGGCGCTGAAACAGGAAACTGGCTGCTCGTGGGTCTCTAGTTTTCCCAATGAGTTCCTCACCAACCTCCTTTAAAAACTTTAGTGCACATTTACCCCAGGCGCCCAGAGTCTCTGAGCCTATCGGCACGAACCTGTAACAACGTTCTAGGTCTCTGTACTTGTGGATTTTCTGGGTCTCCCTGAAGGTGGCTGCCCCACCTCCCTCCGCTGAGCTGTAACGTAAATAGGTATCAGCCAATGTAGATGCACAGGTGTAATCCCACACGACCTGTTTACCTTCCCTCCATGGCTGCAGGGTGACTCCATCTGGGCGTTTTTGGCTGTTGTCAGGTCTGCACAACTGGGGTTCCCATATATATATATATATATATATATATATATATATATATATATATATATATATATATATATATATATATATATATATATGGGATATATATATATATATATATATATATATATATATATATATATATATATATATATATATATATATATATATATATATATATATATATATATATATATATATATATATATATATATATATATATATATAACTGAAAACTCACACCGCAGAATTGACTCGAACCCATACTGCCAGGAGCACTCTGCTGGCATACTGGACACCTTAACTGCTCGACCAACATGAGTGGACAAAAGAGGATGCTAGCCGAGGCTATTTCCATCCCCCTGCCGGCACTCGGTTGGTAATCTTGGGCATGGTATTTTATCAAATCACCTCATTCTTTGGGGCACACGTGAGGAACACAAATGCGAACACGCCTGAATGGTCCCCAGGACTATATGCAATTGAAAACTCACACCCCAGAAGTGACTCGAACCCATATTACTAGGAGCACTCTGCTGGCGTACAGGACACCTTAACCGCTCGACCAACACAACCGGACAAAAGGAAGTGATAGCCCAGGCTATTTCCATCTCCCCGCCGGCACTCGGTTGGTAATCTTGGGCATGGTATTTTATCAAATCACCTCATTCTTTGGGGCACACGTGAGGAACACAAATGCGAACAAGCCTGAATAGTCCCCAGGACTATATGCAACTGAAAACTCACACTCCAAAAGTGACTCGAACTCATACTGCCAGGAGCACTCTGCTGGCGGACAGGACACTTTAACAGCAGAGTGCTCCTGGCGGTATGGGTTCGAGTCACTTCTGGGGTGTGAGTTTTCAGTTGCATATAGTCCTGGGGGCCATTCAGGCTTGTTTGCATATATATATATATATAATATATATATATATATATATATATATATATATATATATATATATATATATTGTGACGGTGTTCCCCCCCTTCTAATTCTCCCACGCCTGCTGTAAGAGTCATGTCCACTATTCCCAAGCGTTCTCTACATTGCAGGCATCAATTGAACATATGTGGGAGAGAACAGTATTCTCGAAGAGCCGAGAAATTTGAGAAAATGTAGTATTTTGGCCTGTGGGATAGGCCCTTTAGGGAGCCAATATGGCGCTGGCGAGTCTGTTCTCCCGCCAAAACTGTGTGACGTCAGTGGCGCCAGATTGGTCACCGTCAGCGACGTGGCACTGGGAGCCAATGAAAACCAACTTTGGGAAAAGTGACGTCACATAGGCATGGGGGGTCCGGCCGTGTTGGCGCCAGGCGATATCAGTCTTTCACGACACGTCCGAGAGGTAGGACGCGCGACCGGTCGTCCTGTCAGAGTGACGGATTTACCGAACTCCGGTGGATTTAAGCGTCTCCAGTTGTTGGCACGCACTCTGTGAGGTCTTCCTGCAACCCAGATGTGGCTCAGATAAGGAATTGACAGAATATTGAGCAACAAGTGCTCAGGGGACAGGTGCGTTGCAAGAAGTGGGCCGGGCATCGACGTGTGTCGTCATTGGCGGTTCACCAGTATAAGAGACAGCTTAGTGGCCGGGCCACCCACCGTGAGTGAACCGGGTTGACAGCCTTGTCAACCAGGTTGAACGTGTGATCGACGATCCTGTCAAGTTTGACAGTAATCCCACCTTCGTGGAACCCTACGAGTCAACAGTTGGATGCAAGCACGTCGAGAAGTCTTCCCAAATACCTAGCGATATATCTAGACGACGAGGGAATTGACAGTGTTGTGAGCTTCAAGTGCTCTGAAGTCGGGTGCTGGGCGTGTGGAGCTTAAGCAGCATCGTCTGGGACGGCTGATAACTTCACAGTGACTTCGTAGTGGTGAGAGGCAGTTCCTCTGGGAGTACAGTGACAAGGACTAATTGGGAAACGTACGACGACCGCCGAGACGTAGGCTGGCTGCCGTAGTTGGGAGGAAAGTTGACGGCCAGGAGACCGACTTCAACCCTGCGACGTACTGTAGAGGAAGAAGCACGGACCTGCTGTGTACAGAAGCGGCGAGACGCGACATCCTAAGGTGTGGGCTTTTTNAAACACATGGAAATAATAAAAATACACATTAAGCTAATTAATTTATTCAAAAATTAAGCAAAATCTAAATAATTGAGCACTCCCTAACTGAACACGCCCTAACTGAATATGCCCTGACTATAATTTAACGGCAATGAGTGGACTATCCCTACAATCACTCTTAAAGCAACTCTACCTTCTATAGACAGCTAGATGTTGTGTTGCCTTGGGGAAGAGGTGAGATGGATGACCTCTCCCAGTTGCTGCTGAAACCACACTGCCTGTCCTCTCTCTCCACTACCCAGAGGCCTAGATCTGTATTCTTCCGCTAGTATCTAAGTTACTTTGCCAGGCTTAAGTTATAACAATTAACCTCTGTCGTACTGAATTATCCGGATTGATTGATTTATTGTACTGAAGTTAAATTACACAAACATCTTAAGGAAGAGCTATTCCCAATTACAACATAGCTATTTGACCTTTGAGAAATAGAGGACATGGAACCTCGTGACCTATGACCTCCGGTCACTCCGCGTCACAACCTAGTTCTTGCTTGTGACGTCACTGATGGTGACTTAAACTCCTTCTAATAATGAGAATACTCTTGATATTATGAACAGTAGTACTATACAATGCAATTTGAATGCAAAATGACTGAAGGTTAATTTCTCTAAGTAAGTGAATACTGTAGAAAGATTCATTATGAAGCTTGGGAACAAAGGCGGTTATTTCCACCGCTAAGTCCCTGGGGGATGCTCCCACGCGGGTCCAGCTTCCCATTTCCCTTGTGTAGATAACCATTCTGGATAATTTTTACAACAAGCCTCGATTGTTACAACCCCCCGCACAAGCACTTAGTAAACCTTGTTAATTTGTTAAAACTAACGAGGTTTAGTATCCAAACCCACAATTTAACTCATTGCCACAAACAAAAGCTAACCTAACTAAAAATTTTGACAATCATTAGAGTGTCCAACATCATCATAATAAACATGTTCAAATTCATAAAATTTCTCAGCTGTCAACTGACAGCAATCCTCCAACATCAGGAAACATACATCCTACCCTTACTGACATAGCTAAATAACATGTCCCTACTCTAACATCAAAGACTAGCTATTAAAATCTTCTTGGTTCTTCTTCACCAAAGCATAAAAGTTATATCTTCAGACTGAACTTTCAGTCATCCGGGAGCGTACTACTGAACTATCAAGTTCACATCCGTGTACTATCCACTCCCCAATCAATGTCAACCTTGACATACTAAGGAACACACCTAATTTTTATTACATGTATCTAAAAATATAAAAAAAAATCCTATAACTATATCACAGGTTTCAGCTGACTGTACAGCTAAGTGTTCGCACTCACTATAAGTGTCAATGTTTATATTGGTCCGCCTCTCCTGTGTTCAAACATTCTGAAAAAAAACACTACATAATTTTCCATAACCGTTTGTTCTGGGCTTAGACAATTACACAGGGGCTTCGATTTTACTTACTGACCAATTTATAGAGTAAAGTTATCATATCTCATTATACCAGAATAATTATTTTAAATCTGTTTTTCAACATTTATAAAAAAATGCTCAGATATTCTTTACACAGATGTTCAGAGCCAACTTTGTTGTTTGTATCAATTGTTCATATTGAGTAATTGAAAAAAAATCGATGCTGATAGACGCTGAATGTAGTCGATGACGATGTCGATCTTGCTTCTTTCCATGTGTAGACATCAATACCTGGTCCTCTTGTACTCCAATCCGGTATTTTTTTACTGACGACAGAGTGTAGTAGAGCTGAGTGCCAAGTGACAGCTGTAGAATACTGTTACTTCGGCCATTGATCTTGCTCCCGACAGTCCACACGCCTTCATATCACAGTTCACACGGCAGTCTTGATGTTAAACTTGACGTCGCAGATGACCACAGCAGAGCAGGACTGGATGTACCAACGGTGTCTCGTAACAGGAGTGGTGTCAAAGGGTCGTAGAGGCGGGTTTGCTTGTTTGCAGAACAGGTGAATCTCGTCTTCCATCATTGCTCACGACATCTCAGGCGTTTCTTGATATCACCAGGTTACTAGGCCGTAAACACCAACTGTGTATACCCTCGTACCGCCGACTTTAGGCCAAAGGAGGCAATTTTGCGACCTTCTATTGGCGAGTCCCGGAACTCTGTAGGGAAACCGTGCCTTCCACCTGTGACCGCCTTAGTTCCGCGTTCCTGTTGCTTTAGATGACGTAATCATTAATCTTCCGGCGAAACTCTTGAGTACTGCTACTTGCTTTCCAGTTTCTTGACCTCTCCTCCAACACTGCTGGAATGGCTGCAGTCTTGATGACGCAGCAGGTGGGTAGTGGTGATCTTGAGACAGCTACCCTGGCGTTGTATGGCACCTCCGGTGACTGCTATATGTGGACAGCTTGCTGGCCTGACAACCTCGTATAGTGACGTGAGGCGTCGGCCGGGTGACTCTTGGATAGTCACTCATCCCCAAAGTAACTGATGTATGGGTTACTGGGTCTGGTGGGGGGAGGGCTTTGTGTAACGTGCCTCCCCCCTCTGTCTTTACAGACAAGGGTTCACGTGTGGCTGGAACAACTGGGTCGGTGTACCAATCAGACCTGGGAACAGACAGACACAACACAGCGGAAGCATAGATATACTCTGGGTTTGGTGGAAGTGGAACCCCAGAGCACGGTAAAAGTTGCTACCCGAGTTAAGTATAGTAATAGTTCACCTCATTGCCATTACAGGAAAATCTAATGAATACTAAATTATACTAACCAAGGAAGTTACTTTACTGTACAGCGCGAGATCTCGTCACCATAGGGTGGCGAGACTGCACCTGACTACTGATGAGCGATGACAGAGGGTCATCCTCATCCCCTGACTCGTCGGTGAAGCCATGAGTCAGCACTGCTGAGTCAGGAACTAGACCCGCTGAAGGCAGTTCTAATTCCTCTCTAGCATGATATTGTTTCAATATATTTACATGAATTGTCCTTTCCACCTGGTCCTCGAATACTCCTTTTATAACAAGATTCACCGGCCCCGCCCTTTTAATTACTCTATACGGCCCTCGCCACCTCGGAGCTAGTTTCCTGCTCTGATTGGCGGGCGCAGCCTCATTCACTCTCAATACGAGGCTTCCTTCCTTCAACTCAAGAGGGCGCACTTTCTTGTCATAAAAATGAGCATACCTGTTCCGTGCTTTCTTGGACGCTTCAGCTGCAATATTCCATGCATTTCTCATTTTTCCAAGGACTTCTGAAGGATAGTCCTCCCCGTATGCAACATTATGTCCGTTAAGCAGACCTGAGGGGAAATTGCATGAATTACCAGTAAACAAATGAAGTGGTTGGGTGTTAATTGATTGGTGGATGGCAGTATTCAAGGCTAACTGAACATAGGGTAGGTGTTCATCCCAGGTGTTTGCGTAATGTTCAGCAAGGATTGCAAGCATATCCTTGACTGAACGATTAGTCCTTTCCGTCATTCCGTTTGCTTGTGAGTGGTAGGCTGTTGTAAAAGCCAAAGTTGTCTCTAAAATCTTACAAACTTCTCTAAATATATTCCCATTGAATTCTTGACCCCGGTCTGAGACTAAAACTTTAGGAGGCCCGAATACAGTAACGAACCTACGCAAGAACGCATCTGCAACCGTACGAGAATCCTTCTGAGGTAATGCAACTAGTGTAGTGTATCTAGACAAATGGTCAACTAGCACCAACACGTATCTATTCCCTGAATGACTATGATGTAAATCAATCAAATCTGCTCCCACCCGGTCTAGAGGTTCACGAATTTCAGGAAATTCCTGAAGTGGGGCTTGTACCTTAAGGGTACCTTTTCTCCTCTGGCAACGATTGCACGACTTCACGAAATTGATTACTTCAGAAAGTAATCCTGGGAAATAAAATAGAGACTTTGCCTTTAAGTGGGTTTTAAAAACCCCCGGATGCCCTGCAATTTTCGAAGCATGCGCAAGCTTTAACGCTGATGACCGCAACGCGTCCGGAATAACTAATTGAAATACTGCCCTATCATTCTGGCTATTAACATAATACAGGACGCCCTGTTTCATTTCAAAATCATGAATAGGTAAATTCTTTGTCTTTTTCGGATATTTTCCTCCTTCTAAATACTCAATAATTTCTTTCCATCTAGGCTCGTTCATCTGGTACTCTCTCATTTTATCTGATGGAATCGTTTCAATATTTTCATTGATTTGAACAGCCGCTATGTTTCGACTTAGCGTATCTGGAACAACATGTGCTGGACCAGGCTTGTACAAAATCTGGAATGAGTGGGCAGAAAGTTCGTGAGACCAGCGTGACATTCGTGGGCATTTTGTTCGCTTCTTAAATATGTGTGTTAACGCTCTATGGTCTGTGTAAATTACGAAGTGCCGCTGAAATAGGTAAGGTTCGAAGTACCTAACTGATTCTACTACTGCCAGTGCCTCCCGATCCGTAGCTGAATAACGAACTTCAGGTCCTTTGACCTTTCTACTGAAATAGGCTACTGGATGGGGTAAATTATCCGCATCCCGCTGAATTAAGCACCCACCAATAGCTATACCGCTGGCGTCAGTGTGCACCTCCCACTCTTTCTCGAAATCAGGAATCCCACCGCTGCCACCATTGTAACACGGGACGGGTTCTCACTACTTCCTTCTACCCTCTTTTCTCTCTTTACCCGTGTTCTTTACTTTAGTTCTTAACCAAGGGACCCCAAGACTTTTACTCGAGCAGACTCCACGCCACGTGGTCTCAAGACGATTTACCGACTTGAGATTCTACAACCCGTATGACGTGAAAATAGACTTCTAGCAAAGTTCTAGGATCTCCTTTCCGCCGCCACCACCAGACCAGTAACCAAATGAGCAATGATCGAGGTCTGGGTCGACCACGCTAAACAATCAACCTTGGGGCTTGATCCCCACTAGTAAACCAAAACTCTTGGATCTTATGTGTGTAGTTAATTAAAATCAACAGGAGTAATAATCCTGATTCGGTGTTAGAATCGGCGCCCAATTCAATTCGGCCACGTGGGAACCACGTGACAAGGACAATTCACATAAATATAACAAACACATGGAAATAATAAAAATACACATTAAGCTAATTAATTTATTCAAAAATTAAGTAAAATCTAAATAATTGAGCACTCCCTAACTGAACACGCCCTAACTGAATATGCCCTGACTATAAATTTAACGGCAATGAGTGGACTATTCCCTACAATCACTCTTAAAGCAACTCTACCTTCTATAGACAGCTAGATGTTGTGTTGCCTTGGGGAAGAGGTGAGGTGGATGACCTCTCCCAGTTGCTGCTGAAACCACACTGCCCTGTCCTCTCTCTCCACTACCCAGAGGCCTAGATCTGTATTCTTCCGCTAGTATCTAAGTTACTTTGCCAGGCTTAAGTTATAACAATTAACCTCTGTCGTACTGAATTATCCGGATTGATTGATTTATTGTACTGAAGTTAAATTACACAAACATCTTAAGGAAGGGCTATTCCCAATTACAACATAGCTATTTGACCTTTGAGAAATAGAGGACATGGAACCTCGTGACCTATGACCTCCGGTCACTCCGCGTCACAACCTAGTTCTTGCTTGTGACGTCACTGATGGTGACTTAAACTCCTTCTAATAATGAGAATACTCTTGATATTATGAACAGTAGTACTATACAATGCAATTTGAATGCAAAATGACTGAAGGTTAATTTCTCTAAGTAAGTGAATACTGTAGAAAGATTCATTATGAAGCTTGGGAACAAAGGCGGTTATTTCCACCGCTAAGTCCCTGGGGGATGCTCCCACGCGGGTCCAGCTTCCCATTCTCCCTTGTGTAGATAGCCATTCTGGATAATTTTTACAACAAGCCTCGATTGTTACAACCCTTGGTCAAACAACCCTCGGGTATAATCCTTGGTCTCTTTGGTTTCGATGGTAAGTTGGGCAGTAGGCAAGGTCGCATTATCATTGGACTTTGTCGATAGGTCACTGACTTTCTGTCACACTTTGCAGTACTATATACTGTGGTATGATTGTTATTTTCCACCTCGTGGTTTCGAGATTTTAATTTTGTGTCTCTACACAGTGCTGTGTGATGCTTACCCTTGTTTCACCTATGTCAGATGTGTAATTGGGTCTCACAGGGTCTGGTGTTGTGTACCCTCAGGCACCTCGTGCATTGCTGCAACTCCTTGATTCGCTTGACACGGGTGTCACGATTAGGATAATTTATGCAGTGGTACATCGACTGGTCTTAGCAAAACAAACATGTCCCCCAGCCTTCAACACCCTTTGGAGTCACCGCCTTCGGAGACACAGTAACTGTAGGCTTCAAAGGTCCCACTGAGTATGTGCCCACACTGCCATGGTTCCACCTTAGGGTGGGAGTAGTTTGTTTAGATTTATTTGGTGTACCCTTTGGTTTACTGTCAGTACCTGTGTCCCCCACTGACCTCGTCATTTTAGACTTGTCAGTTGATGAACTCAGTGTTGGTACTATTATCTCATGTGCTCTCATTCAATTCACTATCATTCTCAACCCGTCAAAGATTTCATCCAGAGAGAAGTACGATAGTGACAGCAGATACATGCTAAGATCTCTTTGTTTTTTTTCAGTTTTTTCAGTTTCAGAACTTTTTCAGTGTCAGAGTAGTTAGTAAATGGAATGAACTAGGAAGTGATGTGGTGGAGGCTGACTGCATACACAGTTTCAAATGTAGATATGAAAGAGCCCAGTAGGCTCAGGACATCAGTTGATTGACGGTTGAGAGGCGGGACCAAAGAACCAGAGCTCAACCCCCGCAAGCACAATTAGGTGAGTACAATTATGTGAGATCATACATGCATGCATACATACATATATTGCATACTTACATACATACATACATACATACATACATACATACATACATACATACATACGTACGTACGTACGTACGTACGTACGTACGTACGTACGTACGTACATACATACATACATACATACATACATACATACATACATACATACATAAATACATACATACATACATACATACATACATACATACATACATACATACATACATACATACATACATACATACATACATACATACATAAAAAGGAATCGATAGGGTAGATAAAGACAGGCTATTTAACACAAGGAGCACACGCACAAGGGGACACAGGTGGAAACTGAGTGCCCAAATGAGCCACAGAGATATTAGAAAGAACTTTTTTAGTGTAAGAGTGGTTGACAAATGGAATGTATTAGGAAGTGATGTGGTGGAGGCTGACACCATAAACAGTTTCAAGTGTAGATATGATAGAGCCCATTGGGCTCAGGAACCTGTACACCTGTTGATTGACGGTTGAGAGGCGCGACCAAAGAGCCAGAGCTCAACCCCGCAAGCACAATTAGGTGAGCACAAATAAATGAGTACATACATACATACATGTCAGCATATTGCTATTTCAGGACAAAATCCAATACAGTTTATATTGGTGCACAGTGATGAGGAGTTTATATATCACAGGAACTGTAGGTTAATGTGTGACATAAGTGAGGTTAGATTAGGCATCTAGGTTGAAGCACAAACCAGTGAATCTGTACTGCATCCATGATCACAACATGGTTGCAGCTGGCAATCCCAATCATTATGGACGAAGAGGAGGAGGACGCGGGAGAGAATCAGTAACAGTGAGAATCTGTCTTGGATACAAATATCCATGGAGATACGGAATGGAAACAACAGTTGATCAGCGAAGTTGCAGAATTTGTGGTGAGAGTGACGAACACCGCCTTGACCATTATCTACGTAAATGTGAACAAATGAGAGACATTAGGAATATGTGTAGAATAATAAATCCCACATTGTTTGACATAGGAAAACACAATTTGTCAAATATTGATACTGTTCTTATTTATTTATTTATTTATTTATTATTATTTTTTATTTATTATATACATAAATAGTTGAGTGGTAGTTGACCCTATGCCCATCTTGTGGGTGGTAGTGGACCCCATACCCATCTTGTGGGTGGTAGTGGACCCCATACCCATCTTGTGGGTGGTAGTGGACCCCATACCCATCTTGTGGGTGGTAGTGGACCCCATACCCATCTTGTGGGTGGTAGTGGACCCCATACCCATCATGTGGGTGGTAGTGGACCCCATACCCATCATTTGGGTTATGGTTGACCCCATACCCATCTTGTGGGTGGTAGTGGACCCCATACCCATCTTGTGGGTGCTAGTGGACTCCATACCTATCTTGTGGGTGGTAGTGGACCCCATACCCATCATGTGGGTGGTAGTGGACCCCATACCCATCTTGTGGGTTATGGTTGACCCCATACCCATCTTGTGGGTGCTAGTGGACTCCATACCTATCTTGTTGGTGGTAGTGGACCCCATACCCATCATGTGGGTGGTAGTGGACCCCATACCCATCTTGTGGGTGGTAGTGGACCCCCATACCCATTATGTGTGTGGTAGTGGACCCAATACCCATCCTGTGGGTGGTAGTGAATCCCATATCCCATCCTGAGTGTGATAGTTAACCCCATACCCCTCCTGTGGGTGGTAGTTGACCCCATATTCATCCTGTAAGTGGTAGGGGGACCCAATGCTCACCCTGTGGGCGGTTGTGAACCCCATACCCATCTTGTGGGTGGTACTGGCCCCCCCCTGCATACCCATCCTATGGGTGGTAGCTAATGGACCCCATATCCATCCTTTGGGTGGTATAGTGATCCCATACCCATCCAGTGGGCGGTCGTGGACCTCATACCTATCCTTGTGGGCGGGAATGGATCCTATAACCATCCTGTGGGCGGTAATGAACCCAAAAATAATTCTGTGGGTGGTAGTAGACCCTATACACATCCTGCGGGTTGTAGTTGACCCCATACCTGTCCAAAAGGTGGTAGTTGACCCCATACCTGTCCAAAAGGTGGTAGTGGACCCCATACCTGTCCAAAAGGTGGCAGATGGCCCAATATCTATCCTTTTAGGTGGTATAGTTTATCCCATAAGCATAGTGTGACTTGTTTTGGACCCTATATCCATCCTTTGGGTGGTATAGTGATCCCATACCCATCCAGTGGGCGGTCGTGGACCTCATACCTATCCTTGTGGGCGGGAATGGATCCGATAACCGTCCTGTGGGCGGTAATGAACCCAAAAATAATTCTGTGGGTGGTAGTAGACCCTATACACATCCTGCGGGTTGTAGTTGACCCCATACCTGTCCAAAAGGTGGTAGTTGACCCCATACCTGTCCAAAAGGTGGTAGTGGACCCCATACCTGTCCAAAAGGTGGCAGATGGCCCAATATCTATCCTTTTAGGTGGTATAGTTTATCCCATAAGCATAGTGTGACTTGTTTTGGACCCTATATCCATCCTGTTTGCAGTAGTATTACTCCATTACTTTCACATCTATCCTTATCTCAATTATGGGATTTGTGCTTGGGGTTCTACTACCCAAAATCATCTACGTCTTCTAATTACCCAACACACAGCTGCTATTAGAACAATATCTAACTCTGGCCCCCCAGACAGCACTCGGTACCCTTACTCAAATCTTTGAACATGTTAGATATCAAGTTGCTGCACATCCTCTTATGTGTACTCTATATATTTAAGACTCAGAACTGTAATGTCAATCCTGACCTTAACAGTTTCCAAGAAGGTTGTAACAGAACCCATGGGCACCACACTAGAAACAAATTCCTATTTGATAATCCAAGAGCGCGGCTTAACCAATCTAGAAATGCTCTACAAATCAAGGGACCCGGAATGTGGAATGACCTCCCCAATCATGTCATAAGCTGTACCTCTCTCAACCAGTTTAAGAGAAAAACTAAGTACTATTCCTAATAAACTCCATGTAACCTACCTTACCCCCTAAATGTCAACCTATGCCTTGCTATTTTCAAACAATACTGTTTGTTGACCAAGTTGTATAATTGCTCATTTCTGCCATGTATCCCCTCCCCCCCTTTTTTCCTTATTTCAACACAATTTATACTTTAATCTCATTTAAAATTAATCTTTAGTCTAATGGTTTTTCTCCTAACACCTTGCCCGAAATGCTGTGAGTATTACTGGCTCTAGGTATTATATGTACTAACTCAATCTATAAATCCAGCATTATGTTTGTAACTCATCTTCTATGTATGTACTTTTACCTGAATAAACATTTTGATTTTGATTTAATTTTAGTGTACCCTATAGATATTCCACTGTAACATCATTTTCTGTTGACGTTCCTACAATCCATTCTCTTTTTTCTTTTCATAGAATTTCAAAGCATACACTATTGTATATAATGTTGATTTGGAAGCAACATTATTATATTGTGGAGGTGGTCGCCTAGGGGTTATGGCTGACCAACCACGTGGTAATCGACGTACCATAGAATGTGGAGAAAAACGGGGGAAACAGCGGCTCACCTTTAGCCTGAAGTCTTCTCCCAGGGTGATTGAAGCAATACGATGGCTTCTAGGGGCGAGGATGGGCGAGGTCCAAAGATATCTGGCCAATATGGGGTACTGGATAACCACAGTCCAGGGGGCGTTACCAACAGGTCCGTTCTCGGTCAGGTGCGGTTCTTCTCTGGTCTCCTTCTCGCCTCCAGGCATGCGCGCGGGTGATGCGCAGATGCACGGGGTCGACCTGCCGCCCACCAATCAGGAGCGGCTAATCTAAAAAGTTACTCTGGCGGGCATTTTGAATATGGATCCCTCCACACTCCCCCCGTCTCTATAAAGTAAGGGGTGTATTAGAAATTAATAGAACTTAAACTATCCCTTCCTAGGATGCATTCCGCCACTGGCTTCACATTGAGTAGAATGGTGTATATGGTAACGAAACAGAATGTCTGGCTTTTAATTGAAAATAGAATATTGTAATTGGTTCACTATTTATTCTTGGTGCACTTATAATATTATATTAAGATCCTTAATTTTATTCTTATGAGTATAAAATTATATATTTTATTGGCATGCAAGTACTTCCCTGCATCCCTTTAATTATATTAACTTAGATATTATTTTTATTTATTAATTTTCTATATTCGTAATGGTAATTATGTTTACACTTTGTACAATTACCCTACACTACATTTACACTCTACAAATATTTTTTTTTTTTTTCTTACGTTTTGTCTTTCACAATATTGAACAGCCTCCTGCCGTTCTCAGTAGTAGTTGTGGCCAGGAGTTTTATGTCCATGTCCAGCCACTTTGCAACACATATCCCCACGTCCCCGACGTACGCGAGTGATGTAGGAAAGTGCGGTCCTGGGGTGGTCATCACTGGCGCTGCGGACTCCAAGAGTAATCGCTCTTTTGGTATGGCTTTCAGTACATCTATCTGCTGGTGCATTGGCCGTCCCCCAACAACCAGACTGAAATATGTATTTGGGAAGGGCATGAGCCAATTTTTAACTGTGTTTCCTGACCCTGTAAAGCCTCGCAAATGCATAGGCTGTGCGGATCCGCAGAACTCCCGCAGATCGGCGAGAGCTGAATACTTCATTATTAGTCCCCACTTTGAGATGATAGGGACACCTCGGATTTTTCCTGGTCCCTTTGATGCCCGTGGGGTTTCTGACTCGTATCCAGAGTAATCAGATGATGATGCCCTGGTAGCCATTGCCGTGTTGGGATGGAGTGCTGCAACAAACAGTGACTCAACTGAAATTATTCCCTCCGTGCGTTCCTACACCACGGACATATATACTCCGGCTGAGAACGTACATTCACCATGGTTGCTCCCACACAGCTCCCATGAAACCATTCGGCACACCCATCACATTGCACCATAAATTTCCCATCATATGGTTGCCTGCATACGCAGTGGAGGTCTTGATAAGGAAATGATGTTGCTTCTGGCACTTGTGTCATGTGCTGTTTAAATTGGATCACCCAGTTTGGGCATACACGGTCCTTACACTTCTTGAGTCTATCATGATTCACTGTAATGAGGTCACGCTGAAGTTTGACCCTAAATAAACAGGATGAAAATTTATGAATGATGATTCCTGGTCCTTTCCATTGCGGCGACAATTTCCTACACTGCCCCTTCGTTTGTGCTGTGTCCAGCAGGTAAACCAGATCGCCCTTTTCATAGGTCTTTAATCGCGCCCTCAGATCGTAGTCCTTTTTCATCCGTTCTTGCGTAGATGAGAGAGATTTCCGGGCTAGCTCGTGTGCCCTTTCTATTTCCTGTTGCAACTGCGCTAAATAGGGTATTTCGTCTTGGATAGGAAATCCCTCCTGGGGATACATCAGATCTATCGGCTGGTTAGTTTCTCGGCCAAGCATTAACCTGTTAGGAGTGAATCCCGTTCGTCGATTCACGCTTGATCTAATTGCCCCAGCTATGTGTTGGACGTAGTCATCCCAACTATCCTGTTGAGAACTAGCGTAACATCGCAAGGCATCCATGATGGTCCTATTGTACCGTTCTACCTGCCCATTTGCTGATGGCCTATAAGCTGTGGTACGGGCCTTGTGGATATGCATCATCTCGCATAGCTTAGTGAACAAGTCACTCTCAAAATTTCGTCCTTGATCAGTAAATATTTCGAATGGATACCCAAACCGGGTGAAGAATCCATCGAGCGCCGCTCTTGCCGTATCCTCTGCAGTTTGGGATGGTAATGGCACACATTCTATCCATTTTGTAAATTGATCCACCATTACCAAAAGATATTCATTTCCCTTCTGAGTCTTGGGCAATGGTCCCAAAAAGTCTAAGTGTACCCTTTCCATTGGTGCCCCTGCATGGTACTTGAGTAATTCATGCCTGCTGGATTTGGATGCTTTTTTATTGATACTACAGAGATGGCACGAAGCCACATAGTTCGCAACCTGAGTTGTTAGCCCATACCAAAAATACTTTGCTTTGACTCTCTCCAGCGTGCGGTTCCTGCCTTGATGACCCATGTCGGGTATATCGTGGCATAAATTCAATACTTCCAGTCTCAAACTATTGGGATGTACAACAGTTTTTGAGCCCTTCCATCCTGGTCTACCTTATTCCACCACCAAAGGTCATTTTCCAAAGCAAAAGCCTCTTTGTTGAGCCAGTAGTATTTCATGGCTGGGCTGGCTCCGAATAAGTCACCCTCCGCTGGGTGCTGGCCCCCTACCCATGCTTTCACCATACTCATGTCTGGGTCCTTGTCCGTTTGCTCCTGCAATTCATGTATGGCCTCCCATATCTGTCCCCCGTGGCCTTTGTGAGAATTCGAATGCTTACTATGTTTGGTAGCTCATCCCGTCCTTTTCCGGATTTGTCCTCAACTTCGCTTCGATCTGTATCCCCCGGATCCCATGGGAACACAGCCAAAGTGCTGTCATCCAACCACCAGTCTATCAAGGTGGTAGGCTCGGTGTTTATTTGTCTAACTGTCCCCTGAGCCTGAATACTACATGCACAATCGAATGATCCGGTCGCTAGTGGGACCACGTCATCTACCGTTTCTTGGAAAGCTGCCCAGTTTTGGTGTGCCCTTTGACAATAAGAACAACCCCCGCAAGGTAAGTCTTGTAAGGAATGTCATGACTGAAATGTGTACATAGCTGCTGGTTGTCCCCTTTCCTCGACAACGAGTCCGCATTGGTGTGTTTCTTTCCGGCCCTGTGTTGTATTTTCAAGTCGAACTGACTTAGTTCTTCTAACCAACGAGCTAATTGGCCCTGGGGATTCTTGAACCTAGTCAACCAGACCAGACTGCCATGATCCGTCCTGATAATAAAAGGCCGGCCCAGTAAATAGTGCCGAAAAAGCCTGGTAAACCTCACAACGGCCAACAATTCCTTCCTGGTAGTGCAATACCGCCTTGCTCTGGGGTCAATGCAAAACTAGCATAGGCAATGACCTTCTCCTGCCCGTCCTGAACCTGCAGCAACTCGGCACCTATTGCCCAATCAGAGGCATCAGTATCCAGGATAAAAGGATCCTGTCCATTGGGTAATCCCAAGACAGGGGCCGTAGTCAAAGCCGTTTTGATAGCATCGAAAGCCTCCTGATGTTTACAGTCCCAAATAAATTTGTTTGCCCCTGTTAATGCATACAAAGGAGCCGCTAGTTCCGCAAAGCCTTTTATAAAAGTCCTATGATAATTTGCCAGTCCAAGGAATTTTTCCACATCTTTGGGTGACCTAGGGGTGCGCCATTTCACTACCGCCTCTATTGCCTCCTCTCCAAGTTCCAGCCCTGTCCGGCTAACTATTCTGCCTAAGAATTCAACCCGCCGTTTGAACAAAGCACATTTTGTGGTTTAAGGCGTAGACCATATTGTCTGAAACGTTTAAAGACTTGTTCCAGGTTGAAGAGATGACTCTGAAAGGATTCACCTAGTACCAAGATGTCATCCAAGAAAGCTAGTACAGTTTCCCAGTTTAATTCTCGTAATACTAGATTCATGACTCTTGCATAAGTAGCTGGTGCATTGCAAAGGCCAAAAGCCATTTTCTTAAACTCAAAAAGACCATACTTTGTGATAAATGCTGTCTTTTTTCGATCTTCCTCTGCCACGTTAATCTGGTAATATGCCGAATTGGCGTCTAATTTACTAAACCATTCGTTCCCCGCTAGCGTGTCCAAACATTCGTCCACTAGTGGAAGCGGGTATACATCCTTTATGGTACGGGAATTTAGTTCCCGGTAGTCCACGCACCATCGGACCGAGCTATCCCTTTTCCTTACTAATACTGGCGCCGACGCCCACTCAGACATTGATGGTTGGATAATGCCTGCATCAAGCATTCGCTGAAGATGTCCCTTTTCCTCCTGTGCAAAACACGCTGGTGTTCGTCGTATTTTCTGTTTTACTGGTCTTGCATTGCCTGTGTCGATGTGGTGTGACACTTCATTAAAAGAACCCAAGTCAAATTCACTTGCTGCAAATATATCCTTATAGGTCAGTAACAAACGAGACAATTGGCTCACCTGTTCCACTGTCAGGGTCTCTTCTAGGTCCTGTAACAGGCTTAACATATGATTGGGTAGTGTGTCGTGGGTTTCCTGTGATGTTTCCCCTATCGACCTTACAGTCATCTCTGGCCTAGGCTTGAGTAAAACTTCCCATGCTACTTCTGCGTTGGCCACATGCATCCGTCTTTTCAATGTAAGGTTCCTTTCTGTGATATTAAGCACACATATTCGTAGGGTTTTCCCGTTTTGGTGCAATGTACGCATTATTGGTATCCTTCCCTCAGCCAAGGTTCCACTAGATATTGTGGCATGTTATTGTCCAGTTCACACAGGACGTTTGCCACTGACCGAGGTGGAATGACCGTGTGTTGGGATACTGCCACTTTAGCTATGCAAGGATTGAAGTTCGGGTCTGGTACATCTTCCCTTCCCAGTTGCATAGGAATAATTTGTCCCTTTAATATCATTTGAGATTGCGCCAAAGCCAAGCTGATGCCCTGACGTTTCATAAAATCCAGCCCCAATAGCATGTTATCTTCAATTGGTGCTACATATATGTTTACTTCAAATGTTCCTCCAGCAATTAATAATGTAACTGGCCCTATCAGTGTTCCTGGAATACACATACATTTTCCCGCGGTATTGAGTGTGATCCGTCTTATTACCGGGGGTGAGGGTATCAACTGTTGATAAACCTCTTGAGAAATAATTGTGACCTCTGCCGCTGTGTCAACTATTGCTTTCACCAATACGTTCTCTACTTGAATCGGGATCCAGAACATGGAACCAGACCGTAATTGCCTAATGGTTATCTGTTCGTGTTCCTCCCTTTCCTGCTTATCAATACCCTCGGATGTGCCCGGTAGGTCTGCCTCACCCTCCCTGGGGGAATAATAATTCTCTTCTTGAGGGAATTCTTCCTCCTCACCTACTCGCTGGGAATTTAAACCAACTCCCTCCTGTTGATAGACGTCGTCTTCATCCTGCGACATCTTTCCGTCGTCCATGGCCTTTTCGTCCTCCGGTGCTATCATTTCAGGTGCACCTTCTGCAAATGTTTGATTGGATGGCCAATCTTCCCGATGAATTNGCCAGGAGTTTTATGTCCATGTTCCAGCCACTTTGCAACACATATCCCCACGTCCCCACGTACGCGGGTGATGTAGAAGGTCTGGTCCTGCGTTGGTCATCACCGTCGCTGCCGACTCCAAAGAGTAATCGCTCTTTCGGTATGGCCTTCAACACTCTATCTGCTGGAGCATTGGCCGTCCCCCAACAACCAGACTGAAATAGGTATTTGGAAGGACATGAGCCAATTTTTAACTGTGTTTCCTGACCCAGTAAAGCCTCGCAATGCATAGGCTGAGCGGATCCGCAGAACTCCCGCAGATCGGCGAGTGCTGTATAAAGAGTACTTCCGATATATCTGTCTTCGGGGGTGCAGGGAAAGGACTAAAGGTCGCCGCACCGAGGCAAACTGGAGAACGTGTCGGAAAACGTCCCGTTGTACTCTACGTTCTCCCAGGAGTGTATTCTCCCAATCAAGCCCAACTGGACCCAAAGGCACAGTTGGTAGTACATTCATGTATATTCCTAAGGTTTTAAGAGACATGGGATCTGTACAGCCTGGATAGAGGCCCAATGACATTACCCAACCGGGAGGAGTCTCACAGCTCCTTGGGTATTGCCTCGGTTTACGTATGCCATGACCCCACCCGCCAGACTGTGGGTTGGTGTTGGATTGAGCTCTTTGATTTGCAGGTTAATTATCCGCATAGCATAGACTGGGAGGAGAGTGTCCTCACCGGAAATTAAGTTTCCCGCTGCCAGGGTATCATTAACCCTGAAGTGACTATAAAAAAAAAATATTCGAAGTGGGCGGGGCCGTAAATACACTGGTAGGATTAAGTGAGCCCCGACAATCCAGGTGGCACGTTGCGAGATGCGTGTCCACGCTTGAGGTAGCATCAGAAAAGAGACCTACGGCTCCCGCCTGGCAGTATCTTGCCAGACTTATATCCTCGCTAGAGGAGTAATGAGATGGAACGAATTCGTCCGTCGGGGGTTCTAGTGCGTCCCCGGGTGGGCGTTCCATCGTACTCAACTGGAGTTGAGTATCCAAATACTTCATTATTAACCCCCACTTTGAGATGATAGGTACACCTCGGAGCTTCCTGGTCCCTTTGATGCCCGTGGGGTTTCTGACTCGTATTCAGAGTAATCAGATGATGATGCCCTGGTAGCCATTGTCGTGTTGGGATGGAGTGCTGCAACAAACAGTGACTTAACAGTAAAAAAACATGTACTGAAATTATTCTCTACGTGCTTCCTACACCACGGACATATATACTCCGGCTGAGAACGTACATTCACCATGGTTGCTCCCACACAGCTCCCATGAAACCATTCGGCACACCCATCACATTGCACCATAAATTTTCCATCATATGGTTGCCTGCATACGCAGTAGAGGTCTTGATAAGGTAATGAGATTGCTTCTGGCACTTGTGTCATGTGTTGTTTAAATTGGATCACCCAGTTTGGGCATACACGGTCCTTACACTTCTTCAGTCTATCATGATTCACTGTAATGAGGTCACGCTGAAGTTTGACCCTAAATAAACAGGATGAAAATGCATGTATGATGATTCCTGGTCCTTTCCATTGCGGCGATAATTTCTTACACTGCCCCTTCGACTATGCTGTATCCAACAGGTAAACCAAATCGCCCTTTTCATAGGTCTTTAATCGCGCTCTCAGATCGTAGTCCTTCTTCATTCGTTCTTGAGTAGATGAGAGAGATTTCCGGGCTAGCTCGTGCGCCCTTTCTATTTCCTGTTGCAACTGCGCTAAATAGGGTATTTCGTCTTGGATAGGAAATCCCTCCTGGGGATACATCAGATCTATCGGCTGGTTAGTTTCTCGGCCAAGCATTAACTTGTTAGGAGTGAATCCCGTTCGTCGATTCACGCTTGACCTAATTGCCCCAGCTACGTGTTGGACGTAGTCATCCCAACTATCCTGTTGAGAACTAGCGTAACATCGCAAGGCATCCATGATGGTCCTATTGTACCGTTCTACCTGCCCATTTGCTGATGGCCTATAAGCTGTGGTACGGGCCTTGTGGATATACATCATCTCGCATAGCTTAGTGAACAAGTCACTCTCAAAATTTCTTCCTTGATCAGTAAATATTTCGAATGGATACCCAAACCGGGTGAAGAATCCATCGAGCGCCGCTCTTGCCGTATCCTCTGCAGTTTGGGATGGTAATGGCACACATTCTATCCATTTTGTAAATTGATCCACCATTACCAAAAGATACTCATTTCCCTTCTGAGTCTTGGGCAATGGTCCCAAAAAGTCTAAGTGTACCCTTTCCATTGGTGCCCCTGCATGGTACTTGAGTAATTCATGCCTGCTGGATTTGGATGCTTTTTTATTGATACTACAGAGATGGCACGAAGCCACATAGTTCGCAACCTGAGTTGTTAGTCCATACCAAAAATACTTTGCTTTGACTCTCTCCAGCGTGCGGTTCCTGCCTTGATGACCCATGTCGGGTATATCGTGGCATAAATTCAATACTTCCAGTCTCAAACTATTGGGGATGTACAACAGTTTTTGAGCCCTTCCATCCTGGTCTACCTTATTCCACCACCAAAGGTCATTTTCCAAAGCAAAAGCCTCTTTGTTGAGCCAGTAGTATTTCATGGCTGGGCTGGCTCCGAATAAATCACCCTCCGCTGGATGTTGGCCCCCTACCCATGCTTTCACCATACTCATGTCTGGGTCCTTGTCCGTTTGCTCCTGCAATTCATGTATGGGCATCCCATACCTGTCCCCCGTGGCCTTTGTGAGAATTCGAATGCTTACTATGTTTGGTAGCTCATCCCGTCCTTTTCCGGATTTGTCCTCTACTTCGCTCCGATCTGTATCCCCCGGGTCCCATGGGAACACAGCCAAAGTGCTGTCATCCAACCACCAGTCTGTCGAGGTGGTAGGCTCGGTGTTTATTTGTCTAACTGTCCCCTGAGCCTGAATGCTACATGCACAATCGAATGATCCGGTCGCTAGTGGGACCACGTCATCTACCGTTTCTTGGAAAGCTGCCCAGTTTTGGTGTGCCCTTTGACAATAAGAACAACCCCCGCAAGGTAAGTCATGTAAGGGAATGTCATGACGAAATGTGTACATAGCTGCTGGTTGTCCCCTTTCCTCGACAACGAGTCCGCATTGGTGTGTTTCTTTCCGGCCCTGTGTTGTATTTTCAAGTCGAACTGACTTAGTTCTTCTAACCAACGAGCTAATTGGCCCTGGGGGTTCTTGAACCTAGTCAACCAGACCAGACTGCCATGATCCGTCCTGATAATAAAAGGCCGGCCCAGTAAATAGTGCCGAAAAAGCCTGGTAAACCTCACAACGGCCAACAATTCCTTCCTGGTAGTGCAATACCGCCTTTGCTCTGGGGTCAATGCAAAACTAGCATAGGCAATGACCTTCTCCTGCCCGTCCTGAACCTGCAGCAACTCGGCACCTATTGCCCAATCAGAGGCATCAGTATCCAGGATAAAAGGATCCTGTCCATTGGGTAATCCCAAGACAGGGGCCGTAGTCAAAGCCGTTTTGATAGCATCGAAAGCCTCTTGATGTTTACAGTCCCAAATAAATTTGTTTGCCCCTGTTAATGCATACAAAGGAGCCGCTAGTTCCGCAAAGCCTTTTATAAAAGTCCTATGATAATTTGCTAGTCCAAGGAATTTTTCCACATCTTTGGGTGACCTAGGGGTGTGCCATTTCACTACCGCCTCTATTGCCTCCTCTCCCAGTTCCAGCCCTGTCCGGCTAACTATTCTGCCTAAGAATTCAACCCGCCTTTTGAACAAAGCACATTTTTGTGGTTTAAGGCGTAGACCATATTGTCTGAATCGTTTAAAGACTTGTTCCAGGTTGAAGAGATGACTCTGAAAGGATTCACCCAGTACCAAGATGTCATCCAAGAAAGCTAGTACTGTTTCCCAGTTTAATTCTCGTAATACTAGATTCATGACTCTTGCATAAGTAGCTGGTGCATTGCAAAGGCCAAAAGCCATTTTCTTAAATTCAAAAAGACCATACTTTGTGATAAATGCTGTCTTTTTTCGATCTTCCTCTGCTACGTTAATCTGGTAATATGCCGAATTGGCGTCTAATTTACTAAACCATTCGTTCCCCGCTAGCGTGTCCAAACATTCGTCCACTAGTGGAAGCGGGTATACATCCTTTATGGTACGGGAATTTAGTTCCCGGTAGTCCACGCACCATCGGACCGAGCTATCCCTTTTCCTTACTAATACTGGCGCCGATGCCCACTCAGACATTGATGGTTGGATAATGCCTGCATCAAGCATTCGCTGAAGATGTCCCTTTTCCTCCTGTGCAAAACACGCTGGTGTTCGTCGTATTTTCTGTTTTACCGGTCTTGCATTGCCTGTGTCGATGTGGTGTGACACTTCATTAAAAGACCCAAGTCAAATTCACTTGCTGCAAATATATCCTTATAGGTCAGTAACAAACGAGACAATTGGCTCACCTGTTCCACTGTCAGGGTCTCTTCTAGGTCCTGTAACAGGCTTAACATATGATTGGGTAGAGTATCGTGGGTTTCCTGTGATGTTTCCTCTATCGACCTTACAGTCATCTCTGGCCTAGGCTTGGGTAAAACTTCCCATGCTACTTCTGCGTTGGCCACATGCATCTGTCTTTTCAATGTAAGGTTCCTTTCTGTGATATTAAGTACACATATTCGTAGTGTTTTCCCGTTTTGGTGCAATGTACGCATTATTGGTACCCTTCCCTCATCCAAGGGTTCCACTAGATATTGTGGCATGTTATTGTCCAGTTCACACAGGACGTTCGCCACTGACCGAGGTGGAATGACCGTGTGTTGGGATACTGCCACTTTAGCTATGCAAGGGTTGAAGTTCGGGTCTGGTACATCTTCCCTTCCCAATTGCATAGGAATAATTTGTCCCTTTAATATCATTTGAGATTGCGCCAAAGCCAAGCTGATGCCCTGACGTTTCATAAAATCCAGCCCCAATAGCATGTTATCTTCAATTGGTGCTACATATATGTTTACTTCAAATGTTCCTCCAGCAATTAATAATGTAACTGGCCCTATCAGTGTTCCTGGAATACACATACATTTTCCCGCGGTATTGAGTGTGATCCGCCTTATTACCGGGGGTGAGGGTATCAACTGTTGATAAACCTCTTGAGAAATAATTGTGACCTCTGCCGCTGTGTCAACTATTGCTTTCACCAATACGTTCTCTACTTGAATCGGGATCCAGAACATGGAACCGGACCGTAATTGCCTAATGGTTATCTGTTCGTGTTCCTCCCTTTCCTGCTTATCAATACCCACGGATGTGCCCGGTAGGTCTGCCTCACCCTCCCTGGGGAATAATAATTCTCTTCTTGAGGGAATTCTTACCTCCTCACCTACTCGCTGGGAATTTA
>WNGS01165503.1:9674352-9685072 GCA_020271785.1 Procambarus virginalis | reverse complement strand
ATTATAGGAGAGACAATACTTTAAATTGTTTATTTTATGATCTTGTCCATCTGTGCTTATTATAATAATATTGATTATATTGTTAAATATATATATATTTATATGTATATTCTCAGTCCTAAGGGAGAAATACTTTATTCTTGCTTGTGCCAATCATGTGGTTACTGGTGACCCACTCTATATTACAGCATTTGGTCATGTCCCTAGACTGAAAGGTCTTGGCTGTACAGGGTTACGAGCCGTGACGAACGATCTGGTAACATAGTTATGGGGGCCTGTGCGGGAAATATTTTCCCACTTAAACTTAACTGTGCTAATCTAACCTTGCCTTCCTAGGTACCAGTGTCTTGTGTGTTTTCTACTATTAACTATTCCATGTGCCATGCAAGCCTTCCTGTGTGTCAAGTAACAACGTTTCACGATTTTGAGGTAAGTCATCCTATAACTTTTGTTTGTGCAGTGAGGCCAAGCGAATTTTCAGTGTGGTGAAAATTTTACAGTGAAGTGAAGTGCAGTGCCAGTGTGTTATTATTATTGTTGTGAATCAAGTGCCAAGTGTTATCACGATGGAGGACCAAGTGTGTTGTTGTTGGCTCACCAACTTTGAGGGAATTAAAAACCTAAAAAGTCTGAGTTAGTAGATATGGCAAATCGAGATTTGACCGCAACAAACAGAATGGTTAAAGCACAATTCTGAAGTCATTGTGACACATTTTGTTTGAGAAACCAAGAATTAGGAGAAGAATGTCTGGAGGAAGTTAGAGAAGAGTCAAGTGATCAAATTGCTTTAAGGCGTCTGGAGTTAGATGCACAAGTACGTATGCAAACTTGAGGCTCAAAAGCAAAGAAATATTAGAGGCTGAAGCTCAGCAGAGGGAGCTTGAGACTAGGCGTTTAGAACTTGCGGCACAAAACCAGAGAGTTTTAATTGAGTTGCAACTAGAAGCAACAAAGAAGGAACAATTAGAGATTCAACAACAAATGGCTGACACTAATTCAGGCTTGAAACACAGCGTATGGCAGCTGGGCATGGAAATTCAAGTAATGTTTCAATTAATCATGATAATAATCCCATAAGGATGAGTAAATATATAGAATTACCCAAGTTTAATGAGGAGGATCCTGAGGTTTCTTTGCACATTTTAATAAGATTGCCATCAGTATGAACTGGCCAAGGGATCAATGGGTAGCAATTATGCAGTCTCAATTTAAGGGGCGTAGTCAGGAGGTTTTACATCCCTACCTGACGCTCATAGTTTTGATTATGAATTTGTAAAGAAAAGCATCTTAAATGCTTATCAATTAAATCCAGAGGCACACAGGCAAAAATTTAGAAACCTAAGGAGGGTAAGTGATCAGACAATAGCTGATTTTACTCGTCAAAAGACGAACTATTGCAACAGATGGTTAAAGTCACTTTCAGTAACAGAGTTTGATGCTTTAAAGAATCTTCTTATCATGGAAGAAGTATTGTCTTGTCTCCCAGACAATTGTCTACTTTTATGGCAGAACAAAAGAATATAACAGACATTTATGAGCTGTCAAAGCTCGCTGATGAGCATGAGTTGTTGACTAAGGCCCAGTTTACGGCCACTTCACCTAGTCTAGTCATAGAGTAAATTACAATGCTCACAGAACTCCTTATCATTATAAGCCCACTCCTAGTCCGCCAGTTACTCCCGTGAACTCTTCTCTTACTAACCCTAAGATTGTTACTCCACTGCCAGGATCATCTAAGCCTAGTAATGCTCATTCTAAACCTGCAGTTGGTTCTACCAGTGTGCCCACTTTTAAGCATTGTACACATTGTAAGAGAAGGGGTCATGTGATTACTTCATGTTTTAGTTTGCATCCTGAACTACGGCCAACTGGTCTTATTATGAGTAAAGGATTGCAACATATTAATTCTTCATGTACTACAGTCAATCCCAATTGGATGGCTGACTTTAACCATATATTTCCACAGGTACATTATTATGTAATAATGGTAACCATAAGACTGTTCAATTACTCCGTGATACTGGAGCTTCACAGTCTCTTATTGCCCAAAATGTACTTGCTGATGTTGACACCCGAGATCTGGGTGAAGTTGTACTTCTCCAAGGTATTGCCGGTAGAGTACAACCTGTATCTTTAATGCAAATTAATCTTGATTCTAAATATACTTCAGGATGGTGTAATGTTGGTGTAAGTAAGCAACTGCCCATTCCTGGGGTAGACATTATCTTAGGTAATGATTTTGGCAACCGACAGGTTGCAGGGCCCAAGTGTCCCATAATGTTAACCAATCCCAGAATGTATTAGCTAAACCAGAGGCAGATGATATTATTTACCCTGCTTGTGTGGTACTAGATCAATGGGAAAAACAGGTGAGAGTAATTCTGATTTCACTGAGGTTGCTGTTCCCAAGACCAGGACCCCTTCAGGAAAGGAGTGGGAGGTGGATCTTGAGGATTCTTTTATGACTCGACTGGATGATGAGAGTGAGGCAGTAGTAGAAGCCCCGCCGAACCTAAGTCACAAGGAAAGTGAAGGTGAGGAGGCTGAACTATCTGTACCTTGCCCGCTTGTCTCCAGTGAACCAGTTGTCGAGAGTGAGGCCGAAGTAGCTATGGCTCCATTTTATTCTGATCAATCAGGAAAAGAGATCAAGCTACTAGGTTCTTGCCCGCTCGCTGCTGAGTCTGAGTCATTGCCCTTAAGTGTTGAACAGACTACTGATCCTAGTTTAATTAAGTGTATTTCTGAGGCACCTGATAATGTTGATGCATTGGAGGAAGGGACGGGTTTCTTTTTCCAGGATCGACTTCTGATGAGAAGGTGGAGACCCAAGGGAACTCCCTCTTCAGATGATTGTGAGATTAGAACCCAACTCGTTGTCCCCAATGATTATCGTAGGCAGATCTTGCAAGCTGCACATGATGACCCCATGGGAGGTCACCAAGGTATCTCAAATATGTACCATAAGATATGTAAATTTTTTTCTGGCCTAAGTTAAAGAAAGACGTGGTTAGATATTGTCATAACTGTGTACCTTGTCAACTTGTTGGAAAACCTAATCAATCTGTGCCTAGAGCACCATTGCAACCTATTGTAGTTCCTGATGAACCATTTACTCATGTTGTAATTGATTGTGTAGGTCCTTTACCTAAGACTAAGTCGGGTAACATGTTTTTATTCACTCTCATGTGTATGACTACTAGATTTCCAGAAGCTTATGCTCTAAGGAATACCCAAGCTCATAATCTCATCAAGTGTCTTGAACGCTTTTTCTCTTTGTTTGGGATGCCTAGGGTTATTCAGAGTGATAATGGGGGAAACTTTTGTTCTAAAGTTTTCAGAACTTTTTGCGAGTCCCGAGGGATTCAGCACAAATTGTCTAGTCCATATCATCCACAAAGCCAAGGTGGGCTTGAACGTTTCCACCAGACTTTAAAACAAATGTTGAGGACAACCGGAGAGACTTATCCACGTAATTGGGATGAGAATCTCCCCTTCGTGTTGTTTGCTGCGAGAGAAGGGTTACAAGAGTCTTTGGGATGTTCACCTTTTGAACTCGTGTTTGGTCACCAAGTGAGAGGTCCTCTTAGATGCTCCACGAAAAGTTGTTGGGAGATGTCTCTGTTCATCAGAGTGGTTTGTACTTGAGTAAGGTCAAGGACAAGTTGTGTCGGGCTCGTGAGTTGGCGAAAGAACATCTGGGAAGAACTCAACAAGCCATGAAATTACGATATGACAAGAAGTTCAAGGCTAAACTCAGGTCGTTTGCTGTCGGAGATTTGGTGTTGGTGTTGAAACCTCGTTTGGGGACTTCCATGTCCCATAAGTTTGCAGGACCCTACCAAGTGGTAGAGAAGGTGGGAGACCTAACTTATAAAATAATTAACCCTAATCTTTCAGAACCCCAAATGACTGTGCACATTAACAGATTAAAAGCTTATGTTGGACCAGGTGTAGTAACTTGTTTTAGTCGGAAAGAGTACACACCTGAGGATCATTGCAGTGAGGGAAATGATGTTAATATTCAACTTCTCAGTTCCAGTTCCAATGGCAGGGAGATGCTATGTCATTTACAGGAGGAGCAACGTGATGAGTTCCAGGTTCTGCTGGACAACCATACATCTCTGTTTGGGGAGGTTCCCACTCAGACCCACCTCATCACCCACGACATTCAGCTCCTGGACAACACACCCATTCGACAACATCCGTACCGAGTGAATCCCGAAAAGAGGAAGATTCTACAAGCAGAAGTGGACTATCTGCTCCAGCATAATTTCATTCGGCCAAGTCAAAGTACTTGGAGCTCTCCGTGTTTATTAGTGCCAAAACCAGGAGGAACCTGGAGATTGTGTGTTGATTATCGTAAACTGAACAAAAACACTACTGTGGACGTTTTTCCCTTACCTCTGTTAGAGGAATGTATTGAATCAATTGGACATGCTCAATATGTAAGTAAACTTGATTTGTCTAAGGGCTATTATCAAATTCCATTGACTGATTACGCGAGGGAGGTTACTGCTTTTGTGACACCTGATGGTGCTTACGAATTTAACGTGATGCCGTTCGGTCTGCGAAATGCACCTGCTACTTTTCAGAGACTCATGAATTTCTTACTCAAGGATGTGCCAGATTGTAGGGCCTACCTTGATGACATTGTTTTATACAGTAAGAATTGGGCAGATCATCTCTTAGGTCTTAAGAACTTGTTTACAGTGTTGCAAAGTGCAAAATTAACCATAAATATGAATAAGTGTAGTTGGGCAAGAGGTACTATAACCTATCTTGGACATGAAGTAGGACAAGGTAAGATTATTCCATTACAAGATAAGATTCAAGCCATTGTGGACTACCCAGTGTTAACTAGTAGAAAAGGAGTCCAACGGTTTATTGGTATGTGTGCATACTATAGGCGTTATTGTAGAAATTTTTCAACAGTGGCTGCTCCTTTGACAAATTTGTTACGCAAGCATGTAAAGTTCCAGTGGACACAAGATTGTCAGAATGCTTTTCAGAACCTAAAGGGCATATTGTCTACATCACCTGTTCTTGCTAGTCCCCAATTTGATAAACCTTTCATATTACACATTGATGCATCAGATGTTGGTATAGGGGCTGTGTTGATTCAAGTTGATTTAGATAATATTGAACATCCTGTGTATTATTATTCAAGAAAATTTAATGCAGCTCAGAAAAATTATTCAGTGGTAGAAAAGGAGGCATTGGGTCTTATATTGTCAATTAAGAAGTTTGAAATTTATCTGTCAGGAAACAAAGTGTTAGTATTTACAGACCACAATCCCCTTATTTTTATAAATATGATGAAAGTTAAGAACCAACGTATTTTGCGCTGGTCCTTATTTTTGCAAGAATTCAATGTTGAGATCAAACATATTCCAGGCAGGCAGAATGTTATTGCTGATGCTTTGTCAAGAAGTTTTGATGTACCATAAATGTATTTTTTTTTGTGCTTACCATTTTTACTTCAGAAAAAATGCCATTGATCTTCAATCCATTGCATTTTTTTTCTTGGAGGTGGAAGTGTTACGTACCTCTATAAGCTACGTAATTAAATACATTTAATTTGTACTTATATATTTATTTGTACTTCTATATATGCCTTGTTTTATCTGATTATATGTACATCTAAATATTCTTTACTTGTATGTAAGATATGTGTTGCCTGATTTATATGTTGAATTAGGCCTAACTTTTCCACCCGTGGGAACGATTATATTCTCTTTGTTTGTTCACGGCTGATTTCGTGGGAAAGTGGTTTTATTTATGATCATCAGTAGGAAGCACTGATGGGAATTCTGTAATTGTTTGAACATTGGGGGGCAACATTCTGTGAGAAACTTCTAGTTCCTGGTGGCGGGGGAGCGTTGCCAATATTTCTCTTTGTTAATTTATTTTAATTACTGCATGTATTAATAATTACATTATTTTTGTTATGCATGTTATTCTGACCATTTACTAAGTTACTTTAAGATTACTCTTGTCACATTATTTTGCTCCATGTAAATTTAATTAAATAATGTTAGTTTGGCAATTTTCCGCGGGGCAGAAGCAATGTTTTTGACTCCCGCAGTTTAAGTAGTCAGTAACTCGCACGGGACAGGAGAGATAACATCTTTGGAGATAAGTCTGTTAATATTTGTTTTGCCATACATATATATTATAGGAGAGACAATACTTTAAATTGTTTATTTTATGTTCTTGTCCATCTGTGCTTATTATAATAATATTGATTATATTGTTAAAATATATATATTTATTTATATGTATATTTCTTCAGTCCTAAGGGAGAAATACTTTATTCTTGCTTGTGCCAATCATGTGGTTACACTGGTGACCCGCTCTATATTACAGCAGTTTGGTCATGTCCCTAGACTGAAAGGTCTTGCTGCTGTACAGGGTTACGAGCCGTGACGAACGATCTGGTAACAACATGTTCGCTAGCTATATTTCTTCATGTGAGTTCATTTTAGTTTAAAGTTTTCCATCTTAAATTAAATACTACTATCATCATCATCAACTTACTGGATGTCTTAGACATTCACTTTACAACTCAGTAAGTGTTTACTGAACGTGGGAATCACTTCATGTGTGATTATTTAGTTTAGTTCATAGTTTTCAATCTTAAATTAAATACTACTATCATCATCATCATCAACAACGTATTGGATGCCTTAGACATTCAGTTTACAGCTCGGTAAGTGTTTACTGAATGTGGGAATCACTTCATGTGTGATTATTTAGTTTAGTTCAAAGTTTTCCATCTTAAATTAAATACTACTATCATCATCAACAACGTATTGGGTGTCTTAGACATTCAGTTTACAACTCAGTAAGTGTTTACTGAACGTGGGAATCACTTCATGCATGTTCATTTTTTTTTAGTTTAGTTTAAAGTTTTCCATCTTAAATTAAATGCTACTATCATCATCCATTGTCAGCCATTACTATTCGTATCATCAAAGTCCTTTCAGTCATCAAACAAGCAGAGGTGCTGCATAAACCACTAAAGATCTGATGTATGCAAGGTACATCATTTTGACAATTCTGACACCGACCCACCTTAGCGAGATGACTGTGCACAACAGTACCCTAGCACTCTTAATAATTTTATTCAAGCACTGATAACATAGCATAATGTAAGATTTTTTTTCACATTTCATATCGCGTGTGTAGATTTAGTTTTAACAAAAAGTGAAACACGAGAGCATGAACTAAAAGGGTTGAGATAGGAGAAAAGGCTTTGTGGACATGTAGCGATTTTGCATTCAGTAAACACTTACTGAGTTGTAAACTGAATGCTGGAGCAGGTCAATACAAAGTTTGTGATAGTAATATTTTATTTTTTTTACGATGGAGAAACTTTAAACTAAAAAATGAAGTCACATGGAGGGATATCTATGTTCAGTAAACAGTTACTGAGTTGTAAACTGAATGGTAGAGCCGTCCAATACCTGGTTGATGATAATAGCATTTTACGATGGAAAAACCTTATCCTAAACTAAAAATGAGCTCACATGAAGTGATTTTTACTTACTGAGTTGTTAACTGAATGCCTGAGCTATCCAATACATAGTTGGTGATAGTAGTATTAATTCAAGATGGAAAACTTTAAACTAAACTAAAATGAGCGCACATGAAGTGATTCTCACGTTCATTAAACACTTACTAAGTTGTTAACTGAATGTCTGAGACATCCAATACATGGTTGATGATAGTAGTATTAATGACATTGATAATACGAGGTCTTGAACTAGATACTGACAGGGGAACAACGAAGCTGTGATATTGAAAAGAAACTGAACTAAATTTGAAAGTTGATTAATATATGTAATGTGAAGCCAATCTACTGGAAAAACAGTAAGCCAACTTGATTTGAAAAGAATATGAGAAGGCTGAAAAGCAGGATGTGGGGAAATGGGTAAAAATAAGAAAATAAGAAGTAATGATCTTCATAAACATCACATAACATATCCGTGACCGTAATTAATACAGTGTGAACTCTCTTAAAACTATGCTCACCATGAAATCTCATCACTAAGCATAACTTGTTACTCTGTAAAACAAATTATTGACTATAAGTGCGACAGTGTGAATAAAAATGATCACTTATGTTTGGAGTGCTATTTTAGTCAAGAAATACTGTAAAGGATGATTATTGACTAAAGAGAATTTCGCGGACTGCTGGTGTTTGATGTGTTGAACTGCTTAAAGGAACCATATTTGCTAGAAAAAATTCCTGTGAAATAATACATGTTATATGTTTTGACTATCTAGCTAGTAGCGTATTGCCTTGGCTAATAATGAAATGACCCATTTTGTCTGACTCACTTAACACAAGTGAAGAGAAAACACTGAAAAACTTGCAAAGGTTAAAACTCTGTGAAATCATATCTGTTATGTTAAGTTTTGACTAGCCGTCCACAAAGCTTTTCCTCCTATCTCAACCCTTTTAGTTCATGCTCTCGTGTTTCACTTTTTGTTAAAACTAAATCTACACACGCGATATGAAATGTGAAAAAAAATCTTACATTATGCTATGTTATCAGTGCTTGAATAAAATTATTAAGAGTGCTAGGGTACTGTTGCGCACAGTCATCTCGCTAAGGTGGGTCGGTGTCAGAATTGTCAAAATGGTGTACCTTGCATACATCAGATCTTTAGTGGTTTATGCAGCACCTCTGCTTGTTTGATGGCTGAAAGGACTTTGATGATACGAATAGTAATGGCTGACAATGGATGTAATAGTAGCATTTAATTTAAGATGGAAAACTTTAAACTAAACTAAAAAAATGAACATGCATGAAGTGATTCCCACGTTCAGTAAACACTTACTGAGTTGTAAACTGAATGTCTAAGACACCCAATACGTTGTTGATGATGATGATGACAGTAGTATTTAATTTAAGATTGAAAACTATGAACTAAACTAAATAATCACACATGAAGTGATTCCCACGTTCAGTAAACACTTACTGAGCTGTAAACTGAATGTCTAAGACATCCAGTAAGTTGTAGATGACGATGATAGTGGTATTTAATTTAAGATGGAAAACATTAAACTAAAATGAACTCGCATGAAGAAATGTAGCTAGTGAACATGTCTCCTCAGCTCTTTTATCTTCCGCAAAGCCTTTCCTCCTATCTCAACCCTATTAGTTCATGTTCTCATGTTTCACTTTTTGTTAAAACTAAATCTTCAACAAGATCCTGTAGATCTGAGGCAAAGTGAAATTGACACTGCTTAATTAGAAACTGTACTTGTGGTCGGTCTCGAACCCATTGTCGATGGGGCGACTTATATTGAATTTTGTAACTAGCTGATCAAGATTGTAACTTCCTTAACTAAATGAATTGTGGGGTTCAGTCCCTGAGCCCATTATGTGCCTCTGTAACCCTTTCCACTACCGCCTGCAAGATGGGTATGGGGTGCATAATAAATGAACTAAACTGTCATACAGTGCTAATGGCATAAGGTCAGCGTGACGAAACTGTAGATGCTATGTCCCACTGAAATCCAGCAGTCATGTAACCGCATTATGATATGTTATGTTATCCCATGTGGGTGTGTTATGTCTACCAGTTATTGTGTTTAACCAAGATAAATATGTAAGTGTCTTATATTATGCCTACCAGTTATTGAATAAAACGTATTAAGAGAATGATAAACTATTTTTTTCACGCACTATGCTAACACCATGTGACTGCATTATGCTGTGTTATGTTTGCCAGTTATTCTGTCTTACCAAGATAAATATTAAGTCTCTTATGTTTGCCAGTTATTGAATAAAAGTCTGCCAAGATAAATATGTAATGTCTGTCAGTTATTGAATAAAACGTATTAAGAGAATGATAAACTATTTTTTCCACTCACTATACTAACACCTGTCTCTATTTTTTTTCTATCTAGAATTTATAGGTGGTGAACACGTCTCCCCAAACTCATCTGTGCATATTTCACAATTATATAATAAGAGATGTAATTGAACTGGACTAAGTCTCACTTTACATTTCATAATGATATTTGGATTGCCGAAAAGATGATGATTTCCACGTTACAATGTGTTACAGAGCACTAAAACTGATACACAGTATTATTTATATGGTATGAGATGTAATGGAGATGGACTAAGTCTCACTTTCATTTAAAAAAGTATTTGGTCTGTAGAAATTGATTTCCTCGTTACGTTACAATGTGTTACAGAGGTCTAAAACTGGCAGACAGTATATTTATATGGTATGAGATGTAATGGAGTTGGACTAAGTCAAACTTTCATTTAAAAATGATATTTTGGTTTGTAGAAATTTGATTTCGCGTTACGTTACAATGTGCTACAGGGGCTAAAAAACTGGTAGACAGTAATATTTATATGGTATGAGATGTAAAGGAGATATTGTGTTTGGCTAAATGGGGTTCACATATCAATATGATATTCGGATAACAGACAGAAAGTTGTTCGTACTCTTAAATGTTATTTGGGCAAAGAACGATGTTACCATGTTGGTCACGTTACATTAATGTTATTTGGGCGACAAAGGATGACATCATGTTGGTCGTGTTACTTACAAGGTTATAAGGGTGAGTGTGATAGGGGCTTGAAAATTAACATTAGTCTTCCATCCACTGGTGAGCTGACAGCCTAAATGAAATGAAAAATAGATACGTGAACAGCGGCAGCAGGAGAAAGGATTGATGTTACTTTTT
>WNGS01165503.1:9643032-9650532 GCA_020271785.1 Procambarus virginalis | reverse complement strand
ACAGCATGTCCTTCTCTACCAAAGGACAGGAGGATGGCATGCAAGACACGGCGAAGTTAATGGCATTATTAAAAGAAGCCTTACCACAGCCGGTTTTCCTGCAGAGAGAGCCCCGTTACCTAATGCCCCACAACTCAGATGAGCCTGTCGGTCGCCCAGACGGGATCACGGTGAACCCCTGGAAGAATGGTAGACAGTTGGTGTGGGACTACACTTTATAACTTTAGCCAACACCTATGTTGACATCAGTGCTGCACAGGCAGGGGGTGCCACCAATCACGGGGAAGCAGTCAAGTCGCGTAAATGCAGAGATCTTGTTACGCACCCCTAGGAAGCAGCCCGTAGTAGCTGTCTAACTCCTAGGTACCTATTTACTGCTCGGTAACAGTAACTCATTTCATACAGTATTTCCATTCACGGGATAGAAGGATGGCCAATGCCTATTATCAGGCTGTTTCTACTCTCTAGCCCAGAAATAACTGTATTTACTAACCCATTAAGTCGCCTAACTAACATTTCATAGTTCATTGCCTTAATCCATACCTAGTGTGATTGGCTACATATGTATACCCCTCCCTCCAAACTTATGAGACTGATAACACCCAGCAGGACAAATTAATAAAATACAGTCCACTTTACATACATACAGTCCTCTCATAATATATAGTCCATTTTTAATTATATATAAATTATATTACTATTAATAATTTAACAGTACGCAAAAAAATTCCACCTGGGAAAATTCCCTGCACAAGCTTTGTTATCCACTGAGTTAATTGGAAAAGGATTTCTTCAAACGTCATATTTGTTTGAGGTTGACTAAAAGAAAAAATACCTGTAAAATGTATTACACTTATTAAAAGTTTACACGATATTTCGAACCTACAAGGTTTATTCTAAAGTGAGGAGACAGGATGTTGTTGTTATTGTGTTAGATTTAGGTACTCGGAACAAAATATTCCAAATGGCACAGGCTATGGTGAGCCTGCAGTGGACTTGCCTGGCACAAGAGTAGGCTGTAACTGGGAACAAGACAAGGCCTATTGAATTTATACCACAAGGAGGTTAGGTACACAAAATTAGGAGAGGAGTAAAAGCTAAGAGGCATAGGTCAATAACCTATACATACACTTATGTAATGAGTAAGAAGTAAAGGTTAGAAGCATGGATCAATAACCTATACATACAAAGATTAGTCAGGTGAAGAGGGCATGGCATTCTAGGCAGTGACGTCCTCGTTGCCATCTGCACATTCCACTCTTGTTCTCTCTCTCTCATGGTGGGTAGAGCGACTCTTTCTTTTAGAATATTTATTAACTTGCACTGGTGATAATGAAATGAAAGATTTGAGAAGTGGTCGTAAATTTTAGGTCTATTATTGTCAGGATTGTTTTATTATTATTGTCATGAGCCTGTTTATGAGACAGGATCATTTCAAGAATATTCTCATCACAGCAATTTTAACCAATTTGGAAATCATAGTTTTTAAGCTAATTTGCAATTGTTTTTTCCTGTCTTTTAAGCTTTAGGTTTCTAGATGTTTAGAATAGTTTATCATTCTCGTATTTCTAGAAAATACGAGCTTCAATTTTGAGCACCTTTATCAACAAATATCATATGTTTTCCAAAATGCTGACTAGGAAGAGTTTTCCTTTGTGTATTTGAAAGAGTACTCCCAAGCTTACATTCAGAATTTATAAACAAAAAAAAGCTCAGTCAATTCAAAACACTTTTGGATAAAGTTCATGCTATAGGGTATTTTTTGAAAAGCAATTTTAATTGTGGTATCATTGATAATAGTTTCAAATTATTCAATGCTTTTGGAGTATTATATTTATTAATAATTCTTACATGAAGAGTGATACGAGACATCAGCTGCAAATACACTCTTCACATCATCAACAATATTTAACATGGGAAAATCTTGATCCTGAGAGGATTGAGATGCTAACAAGAATTTTCAGCTATTTTCTTTTCACAAATTCTTAATAATCTTAATTCTCCTTTATAGTTCCTGTTGCCACATATAACTTTACATTTCTGCCTAGTGAAGCATCAAATATTCAACGTAACCAAAATCACTAGTTAGAATATTCTGAAGAGAGTTTACTTTTTCTTGGTTATTCATGTCTTTAAGTAATTTTTTTATAACAATCAAGATAATCAACTACTTGTGTTATTTTTAATCTTCCTTCTAAATCTGTCTCATTACAAGCCTTCGAGGCTTCAATTAATTATTCACTGATCTTTTCAAACCAATTCGTTTTCTTCCGCTATCATCTACTTCATATATGACACAGTTTTAATGTACTTTACATTTTCCTGTTTTATTATCTGGTGTGAGATGTACTCCCTTCATAATGTTTCTAAATGGAATCTCTCATAAAAGTATCACAAAATCTGAAACAAACGAAAAAAATAACAGAAACGTCATTTGTTTTCAATGAAACAAATAATAACAGATATACCATAATAAAAATATCATAATAATGTTTACTATAGTGTTTTGAATAATTTATGTATTGTGCAATTTTTAGCTAAAAGCCTCTGTTCCTTAAATATAGCCAATTTCAGTAAATTAGTCGAATTCAGTCTGGTAGCCCTCTTCGCCGCAGTATTGGCATTAATTTCACTGTGCCAAAATCGTATATCAATATGTTTACTAATATCGTGACCCTGACAGGTCATGCAAGAGAGACTCTGCCCCCCAGGAATGGCCTTTCTCCCCTACGACCTGCCGCCTGCTAGCTATGGCTACAACCTGACAGTGCAGGGCTACACTTGCTCCAGCCACGCATGGATACTCGCACAACAAAGCTTGGGGAAGACTGGTGAGTATGACTACACTTACATACAATACGTACTCTCGAGAACGACTACACCTGCCCAGTAAACATTTCCTCTGTTACAAAACGTTTAAAAACTAATTTTTTTCATGTTTTATATTACGTTTTATATAAGTTTTTGTAGAATTTGAAACGTGTAATATAAAATGTGAGGCCACAACGTTTATTAAAACTTTTTATTGTTATAATATATCATTTTGGAGCAAACGTTTTAAAAATGCAAATTTTTTTAGATATATTAAATTTATATTTATTATATGTTGGAAGATCACAGTTCACAGGAAAACGATCACAAAATCATGATCACAATCACAGAGATCACAATTCACAGACAAGACACTTTCCTCTAGAAGGTCAGACTCCCACTCCCAGCCTTGTTTCTTATACCGGGAAGAGACTGAAGGCCTTCTTCAGTATTGTGGAATCTTTCTGAGCACACGTGTCCACTCTGCTAGACATCGCTGCCTGCCCATCACCACTGTGACCTGGGTACCATACGAAACAAACGCCATAAGGTCCGAGGTACGCACTTTTACGAGCAGGCATTCTCCGGAGACGATCTCCTGAACCTCCTTAAATAAGTCTCTGACGTAAAACCTATAGACATTGCCCAGGAAGGTATGGACATCGTATTCTTCTTCTCGTGAGAGAGGAGGACCTCAACAAACAGCTGTATCACAAGTGCGAGATTCGCGGCAAGCATTTCAACCTCAACTTCTCAACATCAGTATCATGCTGCACGATCTGTCTTTGTCAGTGTGATCAGCCAGTGGGTCGTGGAATGGGACTGAGTATCATAAGATTTTGCGAAAGACATCAGAGAGCCAATCCCGGGCATGGAAGTATATCTAACACAGTTCTGCAACAGCTGCACCTTGAAGATCATCTTAACCTCCATAGCTGGAGCCACCCTGTCTACCACAAATGGTATCTACTGCTTCGGCATCCACATTCTATCTTACCGAGTGAAGATGGAAAGAGTCTACAAAGTCAACCAGTGCCTCCGGTGCAATTTCCCACCCACCAGCAAGTGTCAGCATCCCATCCAAAAGTGCAGCATCTGCAACGAGAATCACCACTATTCAATCTGCACGTCGGAAACTCCACTGTGACTGATATGCAATGGCGATCATCCTGCAATCTCCTATGGATGTCCCCGAAAACAAGAAGTTATCAAGAACCAGGAGAAAACGAAATCTTCCTCTTCAGCTAGCACCAGCTCAAGCACTTCAGCTGAAACAAACCAGTCAACAACCACCACAACATTCAATGTTCAAACCGCCATTTTCCCAGAGCTCCCGGGAAGTGGAGGAGCAGCCACCACACACCAACCCAGCCAATGTGGCCCAGCTCCCAGTCTGCCAGCCACGCTCAGAACCAGCAGTTGCCTCCACCTTACCCCGACCAATCACTGTACAGTACTGTGTTTGCTGTGTTTACAGTTGCTTCACAAATTGCTGGCTCTGATTCCCGGAAATTCGTGAGGATTTTGAACATTCTCTGCACTGTGAGTGGCCTGCCGACTTTCACAGTACCCGATAAAGTCTAGACCAGCTCTACTCCAGTCACGAGTTCTGATCCAGTGAGTGCTGCCGCACTTACTGACCTACTGTCTGCAACTGTACTGCTCGCTCCTCCATCTACTGTTACGGAAGCAGCCCAGGAGCCAATGCCCCCCCTCATCCATCGACATCTGCCACAGTTCTAACCATCGTATGTGCGCCCACAGAATCCTCTACATCTGCTACAGTACCTGTGGCTCCTACTTCTCAACCTTCAAGAACTCAACCTTGAAGATTTACTGTCTCGGCTTTCGAATCAGCAGATTCAACTGATGAGAATGTCTCTGTTGCAAATCCTTCTCCTCCTCTATGCCCAACCACTTGGGCTGGACGGTAGAGCGACGGTCTCGCTTCATGCAGGTCGGTGTTCAATCCCCGTCCGTCCAAGTGGTTGGGTATCATTCCTTTCCCCCGTCCCATCCCAAATCCTTATCATGACCCCTTCCTAGTGCTATATAGTCGCAATGGCTTGGCGCTTCCTCCTCATAGTTCCCTTCCCTTCCCTTCTTCTCCTCCACGTAAGTGCCACTACTCACCTGATGATTTCCTTCACGACACTACGCCTTCGACCTACAACGACAGCACCACAATGACAACACGTAGTCAGACCGCCAGGCCGGCCAAGAAGCCCAAGAACAAGAAGACCAACGATCACTGACTAAATGAAGTAGTAACACCACCACCTACCATCAACCATCAACTGTCAGCTGCTTGCGAGCCCAGCCCCGGTGTGCTGCAAATGACGCCCCACTCAACCTTAATACACTCTACACTCTACTCAAATTCAAACCCACGGTAGTTGGGCCATCAAACTTTAACTCCCCTCTTCGACTCGTCTCCAGTTCCACGCCCAATGATTTCTGCATCCTCGATCCCAGTCTTCCATCCTATGCTTACCTGCCCTGTGGTCTTTGGAATCGGAACATGCTGGAATTAGTAGATATAATAATCTTTATCGAATTGAGATGAGAGAGAGGGAGAGAGAAAGAGAGAGAGAGAGAAAAAAAAAGAGAGAGAGAGAGGGGGGGAAGGAGAGAGAGACTGAGGAGTAGAGTGGGACAGAGATGAAAGTTAGAAAGAGACAAAAGGGAAATTGAGACAAAGAAAGAATAACAACTACAGAGAAAGAAGGAGATTGATAGAGACAGAAGCAGAGTGAGAGAGAGAGTGATAAACAGACAGAGAGGGAGGGGAAGAGAAATACATAGAGAGAAAGAAACACTACTGGTGTTATGGCCTCACTTAGCCAGTTACCAGGTTCTTTATTTTCAAACACTGTGTATAGGGCCTTAGTGCCTCTTCTTATTTGATCACACCCCGAGTCATTGGTAAGTTATCAAGAACTGGCAGTAACAAATAATCGTGAAAGGAAAAGAAGGGTAAACAATCCTTCTACAATACTACAATACAGAACAACAGCATCTTCACCAATTGTATTTATTAAAATATATCTATATATACTTATGTTCATATTACACTGTGAGAGTCACTTTCGTACAGGACGCTAATACTTTAAATCCAGCAATCTTCTTTTCCGATGAGTCCACTTTATCTTCTATTAAACATAATTCAAGTTCTATGCTCCTCACACGGGCGAGTTCATCCTTCTCAATACAACATAGACCAGTCGTACACCTTATCGTCACGGTGTCCAAAACCCCCAGTTCGTCGATATCATCACATCCCACAACAGAGGGCATTGTTATCGATCCACCTACTAAATGAATTGTGGTCGAGATCAGTCCGCAGATGGCGTTGACCTTGCCACACCTCTCTCAACAGATGGCGTTGTCATCGTCACAACTTGCAAAGACCCTGATCCTGAACGTCAGTCTCCACATCTTGCTCCAAGCACTGTTTCTAGGATAATTTAAGTGATTATACAGCAGACTGAAGTTCTCCATCTCTTTAAAACGTCAGACACAAGCATAGCTGTTGTGCCAGATAAGGTCAGTCCAAGACTACTACGCAGCTGTGCAGACCTGTTGGCTCCACCTTTCACATGAGTAGGGTAAAGTGTGACTACGACGACGCCCGCCATCTGGCCAGGTGGGCTCATTAGAGCCAGCTGGCCAGGTGGTGCGCGTCGTCGTAGTTGCAAAGGGTTTGGGGGGAATTTTCCCGGAAGTTTGGCGCGTGTCGGACGCGTGTGAGCGTCCGGTGTTGGGTTACACGGTCAAGAAAGATGGGGGAGGGGTTATGTTGTGTGGGGTAGGAGAGTATGTGGGGTATGTGGAAGAGTATTTAATATGAGGATATGTGCTTCCCCGGATGTTTTGACGCGTGGCGTCCGGCCAGACATCACTTGAGAGAGTGTCATGTTGGATAGGGGTTGGAAGCTATGTGGTTGGTATGCGGACATGTAGGGAGGAGTATGTAGGTTATGTTGTGGAGGGAGGGGGGAGCCCCCATACCTGAGAGGATATCAATGACGTCCATTAGTTCCCCCTACATGGGCAGGAAGTGTTGAGGGGAGCGTGAGAGTCCAGGGTCTTAAGATTGGAGGGGAGAATGATGGAGAAGGAGGGGAAAGGAAGGTAACAGCTGGCAGTGGGTGTGTGAAAGTAGTCATTATTTTTTCCTTAAAGAATGACAGTTTTATGTACCCTCCCTGCTTCCAGAGCGCTAAGGATATGCGGGCCATGCCTACTACATAGCTCTGAGGAGTGACACCACATGACCACATGGGTTACCTCTTCAAAGGTTGAGGCCTAACTGTTGCGAATGTCATCATCAACCTCTTTCATAGTCAGTCACGCCCTCCCTTCCCCCTCCATCCACATAGCAGGACATACCACATACCAACACCACCACCACACTGCTGGGAGTGACAGCAATACAGCGTACCATACTCACTCCTGTCACAGCTCACACCAGGACATAACACTGAGTGTGTCATTGTTCATTCTCAAAGATGAGCCAGGATAGCAACATACAAATTTCCAAATGCAGGCCTGGGCGGAGAGAGTCCTTGTGTGCAGCTCCCCTCTCGGGAGACTGACACATAACTGAGGGTAAATGAGTCATTACCACTCCAGCAGATCCCCCCCCCAGCCCCTCCTACCCCATTACCATCAACCATAGCCCCCACC
>WNGS01165503.1:9624323-9635007 GCA_020271785.1 Procambarus virginalis | reverse complement strand
AAGATCATCCAGTGAAACCAGCTAGTGAACAGGATTAGTAGTCAACTAAGCACTAGCATCTCCAGGCTCCATCTTAGATTAATAACGACTACCTTCAAGAACGGAGAGGAATATACGGTGCAGTGTCTACTTAGACACTGCACCATATTATTGCTCCAACATCAGGGTTTCCTACATCTGGCGAGGCGAGAACGGGATTAGAAAAGAAGTCTGTCACAGATTAAGCGAGTAATTAGAAACAGAGCAATGCAAAAGTTGTACAGTGACCACAACTCAGCTGTTGCAACATCTCGATCTTCGGGTTGGTACAGGAATTCAACCAACTACGAACAACTTATGTTAATGAAGGGGAGCAGTAGGGCACCAGAAGTACACTTACATCGCATCAGGCTTGGATACCCATGTGCATGGGAAATAGGCTACAGGTTCCGGAAGATGAGAGGAAATGTCAACACTGTGGAGAAATCCCGACAGACCTCTGGAACATTATCTAACACAGTGCACAGTTACAAACACATTAAGATTCAACTTCAATTCAACAGAGCAGAAGAAGTGCTAAACACATATGGCAACATCTTACTAGCGACCATACGAGTAATAAATACTTATACTCCGCCCAAGTAACTGGAACCAAGCGACACTTAGTGGGCCAGCCAGAGGCTTAGGGCCCGCGCAGGAATATCCCTGCAAAAAAAAAAAAAAAAGTAAAAGATAATGGTTTTAGCCGATCAGATGAAATGAAGTGTGATTTGGTTTTAAAGTATGTTGGCTGAAGGCTGGTCAAGTTGTCTTGAGGAGCACGCTTATTTGGATTCGGTATGTAGGTAGAAGATCTTCCTTGATCTCGGAGGTAGAGATCAAGGAGTTAGAACCATTGCAGTCAGAAGTTAATAATAAGGACTAGACAGTACCTGGGAGACCAGTTCCAGGTTTTCTTACACAGGTCGCTGGAGAAGATGGTGCCACAACTGTTCTGACTCTCCTGGGGATGTCTGCACTGCGGGCACTATTTCACGAGATGCTTCACAACGTTAGCAACCGTACTGTTCTCGAAGGGAACTGTTATAGTTAATCTGGTGGTAGGACAAGGGATATTACTGACATGTAGGTTACCTGAGCTTGTCCTGGGTAGAGGCCCGACATTGTCGATGATGATATTACTGAACGGCTCCGATGGCACTGGTATGGAAATCAGTGGTGCCTTGGGTATGGGAGCGTTCAGCTTACCTGCCATCTGACACGTGTTGTAGGTATTCACAAAGGTCTTAATGTCACGAACCATACCTGGCTAGTAGTAGTCATGTATTAGGGCGTTGTAAGTCTTATTAATCCCGTAGTGAAAGAGAGGGCCATGGGCCAAACACATGATTTCCTGCTTTAGGCTGGTAGGGACCACAAGTTGGTCGACATTAGCCCAATCGTTCTCCTCATTTAACTTACTGGGTCTAAACTTGCGATATAGAATCTGATTATCTTTAAGAAAATACCCAGGGATAGAGTCGGTTTTGGTTTGAGCCTGAAAAAACTAAATTTAACGAATTGATCTTCTCTCTGCATCTTACGGAGCACCAACAGGTTGAGATTCGATGGAAGGCTCTGAGAATCTTGAGGAACAGATGGAGCTGCTAGTTACGGTCGAGTGGTTTGGGCACGAGTCGTTACCATGACTGGCTGGGAGATGTCCTCTGAAGCGTTGGTCAGTTGTACCTCCTCTGCAACATATTTCATAACAGGGTTTTCCGTGGAAGAGTCACATACCTGTGGTTTGTTACTGATGATGAAGTTCGTGGGTTCTTGATCTTCTGCCAAGTCGTTGCCCAGGAGGAGTTGAACTCCTGGCATGGGGAAAGTTTCTCCCTGATGGCGACTCGGATTTAACCACGAACGTACGAACAATCCAGGTGGACAGTGGGTATGGAGTGGTTGAGGTGAGGTCAGTGATGAGGACAGATTCTCCGGTGTAGGTGACGTTGGGTGCAGCTGCTTTGAGAAGTATCGATTGCAGAGCAGCTGTGTCCCTCAAGATATTCACTTGGATCCTTCCCTCCGAATCTCCACCACTGGTAGAGACAGTTCTGGGGTATAGGTGTCCGTGGAAGAGAGAAAGATCAGAAACTGGAACATGAATATTCATAACAGGCTAATGAGGTTTACAAGGTGGAGATTTGGCTTATGTGACTCACCTCTGGATTTACAGTGAGGATTGGTACACTTTTCTATTGTGGCCCATACACTTTGATATCTGCAGTAAAGTGAGTAGTTCACATCAGCAGAATTCACTTTAGCAGGACTGGAATAAGATGATTTTCTGGGAGGTGTGTCTGATGACGATCGGTGAATTAGTCTGTAGGTATCAGCCAGCTGCGCACACTTAGAAAGGTTGGTCTCTCCTTTGTCTGAAAGGTAATGACGTATAGGAGTAGGAACACTGCGAAGAAATTCTTCGATCAAGATGAGGTTGAGGGGATCTGCAAAGGTGGTTATCTGGACTGATTCCAACCACTTTATTAGATATCTTGTCTTATTTTGGGCGAATTCTAAATAAGTAGTAGCACTAGATTTGATGTAATCCCTAAATCAATGTCTGTAACTCTCTACTGATAGAAGGTAGGCATCAAGCACTGCCTGTTTCAACATATGATAGTCAGTCTCTGTAGCTAGAGAACCGAGGGTCAAGGCACCTCTTCCTGTCAAATGGGATCGGAGAAGTATCGACCACTGATCCTGAGGCCAGCTGAGTTGATTAGCTAAAGCCTGAAATGAGGTAAAGATTGCATCCACCTCAGTTTCTACAAAAGGAGGCATTAACTTAGTGACGTGAGAACTATTGAAATGTACCGGGAGTTTAGCCTCTGCTTCCTGGCGCTGAGTGACGTGGGCAGTTTCAAGGTCAAGCTCTTTACATCCGAGCTCTTGGTCGCGTGCACGTTCCAATGCAGCTCGTTGTTCCATGAGTTGAAGTTGTTCCCCTCTCATGTTCACGTTGGCGGTCAGTTTTTCTCTCTCACGTTCACGTTGGAGTTCAAGTTGTTTCTTTTGGAGGGCAGCTTGTTCCCTCTGTCGTTCGCTTTCTATGTTGACTAATTCGATCTTCAACTTCATTGCTGCCAGGGCAGTCTTATCTGCAATTAGATGTTGTTCGGGCTCCACCGATGTGATCCGGTCACTGTCTAACAGGAAATCTAGAATCATTAATGGGGACAGATTTAGTGGCTCCATGAGGAGTAATGATATGAGTCTCAATAGTGAGAGTCAGCAATTCCGATTTGGTAGCGCGGATGAGTGTACCCACTTCATCCTCTGGGTTGTGAGGGAATGCTGCTGATCTGAACATAGTGAGTGAATTCTAAGACAAACAAAATATAGAGAATGTCCTTCTGCAAGTGAACCAAGGTATGAGCTGTTAGATTGACAAGATAACGTGGTAAGACTGGTAACTTTAAACCATCCTGTGTGAAATTATAATTATTATAAGGTAAGGTAAGGTTACAAGAATTAAATGGATTAATTACTAAGTCATGAACGGTGAAACAAAATGTCTCGAGGTAATACAGAGGAATGTAAAGATTTCTGTACCCGGTAGTCTATAAATGACGAGGATAAGGGCAAGAGGTGTCCTACTGAACTTAGGTAATACTTACAGAGTTACAATTCCTTGTGCTCTGGAGAAGAATGGTAAACTCCCTACCTGTGTAAGTATTTACGATCAGGTGTGTAGAGAGTGTCAATACTGACGAGAGCTGTGTACGTGTCCCAAACGTACAGTGAAGTCTTGGATGGGAAAGGAACTAAAGTCCAATACGTCCTCCTACGTTCGGAATGCAAAGATTGAGCATAATAGTCCGGAAACAAACCAAAGTACTAGAGTACCCGAGGGGGTTGATCTGCCTGAGTGAGAAACTCTTCTGTAGGGACGAGTATAAGGTCTAAAATACAGGATATAGCAAAGATTATTACACAACTAACCTTTACAAGTATGAATTTAGGCATAAAACACCTACGTAATCTAAAGTCAATCTAACAGTCACAAATTGCTACACCTGATATATATAAAGCGTTAATCACCATAAAACACTCAAAAAAGGAGTTCTGAAAACAAACATGTGTTAAAGCCAATTACAACTAACACAACTTTAAGTAAAGGATTTAGGAGCATTACCTGAGCAAGATTCCTAGGACCGGCCCCCACCTTAATGTGACAAGATCTGGAATAGAGCAGTAACTGTTCTGGCAGGTGTTGTGCCAAACGCTCATTATTAAAAAAATGAGAAAACAAAATAAAATAAATCTGCTTGGGTCCTCTACAGTTTATCAATTGCGGCCAAAAAAAAACAAAGAAAATAAAAACTTTAAACATTTAATATAACAAATAATGACTAATTTTACACAAAAGGATAAGTAACAATTAATGAAAACGAAAATGAATTATCCACTTATATTAAACACAATCAAAAGAGAAATATATACATGTGAATTTAACGTTAATAACAAAGGTGAAGGTAATACTTTATTCAAAATGCTATGTGCATCTACCATCGCCCATTGGCGATGAGAAGAATCAAGACGGATGAAGATAGACAGAGACTACAGGATGACCTGGATAAACTGGAGGAATGGTCTAGAAAATGGCTGCTAAAGTTCAACTCGGGAAAGTGTAAGGTGATGAAATTAGGAGAAGGGAGCAGGAGGCTGAACACAAGGTATCATTTGGGAGGGGAAATCCTGCAAGAGTCAAATAGAGAGAAAGATCTGGGGTTGATATCACACCGAACCTGTCCCCAGAGGCCCACATCAAAAGAATATCATCAGCGGCATATGCTAGACTGGCCGCTGATGATATTCAGCGGCCATATTCAGCGGTTTCTAAACTGCCTTTAGAAACTTGTGTAAGGAATCTTTCAGAACCCTGTATACCACTTATGTAAGACCAATCCTGGAGTATGCAGCTCCAGCCTGGAGTCCATACCTAGTTAAACACAAGACAAAGTTAGAGAAGATTCAGCGGTATGCCACCAGGCTCGTCCCGGAACTGAGAGGATTGAGCTACGAGGAAAGGCTAAAGGAGCTGAACCTCACATCCCTGGAAAACAGAAGAGTAAGGGGAGACATGATAACCACCTACAAAATTCTCAGGGGAATTGACAGGGCGGACAAAGACAAACTCTTCACCACGGGTGGGACACGAACAAGGGGACACAGGTGGAAACTTAGTACCCAGATGAGCCACAGAGACGTTAGAAAGAATTTTTTCAGTGTCAGAGTAGTTAATAAATGGAATGCACTAGGAAGTGATGTGGTGGAGGCAGACTCCATACACAGTTTCATATGTAGATATGATAGAGCCCAGTAGGCTCAGGAATCTGTACACCTGTTGATTGACAGTTGAGAGGCGGGACCAAAGAGCCAAAGCTCAACCCCCGCAAGCACAATTAGGTGAGTACAATTAGGTGAGTACAATTGGCGAGGATAGATGCTGAAGCAATGAGCACTAGAAGAGTAATCTGCTGCTCTGGACACTGGCAAGCCTTTATATAGGGGGGTGTGACGTCATTTTGGCGCGAATTCTGGAGCTGTAGACTTGAAGCCGACAAGATAACATCACGATACCATCACGATAGTTTGTCTGGCGTAGGGAGTGCTGGAGAGACAACAGGTGTGCTGTCTCTCGTGGAAGGTAGTTTGGAGGAGGGGGGGGGGTAGAGGCGTGCCTGAACAATTAGTGTGGCACATATTGTTGTTGTTGTTGATGTTGAGTCATGATCTTGGAGCATGCTGGTACGTAGGTGGTAAGGAACAGGCCAAATCTACTGCTATGCAGGAGATAACTGTAACAATTGATAGTCAAAACCTCTCCTCCACCCTGCACACAACTCACTCCCTCTCACTCCTCAGACTGCCGTATGGCCCTGATCATCAATCTGGCTCAAAATGGATACGACTTCTCCGACATGATTCGTGTCGGACCCTACGACTGGGTGCTCCAGCAGTGCCTGACTCACCCCTGTGCATCTATGACCTGCAACAGTCCAGGTCAGCTCTTGCTTCTTAGTCCATCTATCCGTTGATTTATTCAAATTTCATTTGGGCAGTGGTTTGCTGCCTCTGAAATATTTCCTATTGGGGCTCTGAATAGCTCACTGGAAGAGCTTTCGGCGTTCAATGGTCGTAGGTTCGAGTCTCCTTAGAATCAATATATATATATATATATATATATATATATATATATATATATATATATATATATATATAATATATATATATATATATATATATATATATATATTGTGGGAGTATGTCTCCCAAGAGGCTCCCACAGCTGACTTGAATGGCATTGCAGTGCACAGATCTTCGTGCACAAAGCCTATCTCTCTTAATCCTGGATAGTGACCTAGCATGTTGGGTATCTCCAGAATGCCCACTTAACCAGGAACACTGTTAAAATACGTAGGCCGCCGTATGTCTAGGCAGGAAGTAGATACAGGGAGCTAAGTATACTTGCTACCAAAGGGTCAGTGAGTACATGGCTGGTGCCCGCTGAGACAGAGGGGAAGGCGCCAGCAGCGTCTGACCTCTGGGGTCAACCGGCGCGATCGGAATAACAGCTATGACGTGTTCATGACGTCACTCCTGCTACTGCTCATCGAACGAGCTAATATGATTGGTTCCCGCTCATTTGCTGCAATGCTATTGGTCAAATTGTAACTCCTTTTGTGTTGTGTGCCACGAGATGCCCGGCACCCTTGCAAACTCATTCACGGGAGAGAGACCATACCCAGAGGACGTGTTCTGTTCTACCGGCCAATAGACTGAACACCGTCTATCCCTCACCGTCAAGTTAACTCAGCGTCTTTGCGATATACCACACACTCGCCAGAATCACGAGTGGGAATATATTGTTTAGAAGCCTAAAGTGACAAATCTCCAGAGCGAAACAGACTGGTATCAGGTAACCCCTGGTGACAAAGATCGTCGTGAGTGACTTAGAGTGAACTAAGGCAGTGCCGCCGCCTAAGTAACCTGTGTGTGTGACCTTACCACAAGTGTACCTGCATGGTGTACCACAGCAGCCGCCAGCCGCCACTCATCCTGGGCGTGTACCTCAGTACCTCGAGCGCCCGCCGCGAGCTGCTGCCAGCAGCCGCCCCCGCCGCCGCCCTCACTCCTACGTGACGTCACCACCTCACGCACCGTCAGTGCCAGTGTGTGCGCGTGTGTCTGTCTGTTAAGCATACAGCACGCCCTACTCACGAAATCATCTCAAGATAATGCGAGTACCCTCCGTGTCTACGAGCGAAACCAGCTATCAGGCCACCTACGAGTGCTTGTATAAACGAGTCTGAGTGAGTGCGTAAGGAAAGGTACCTTATCTGTAAGTACAAGATCTTGTCATTGTTTATTGTGTCTGTGTTGATCTGAGGGATCAACCACAGTTCTCACCTTCTTATACCTGTCGCAGGTTATAGGTGAATCGACGGTGTATGCGTGTTTATCTGTGTGGCATCACAGCATTTCACTCGTCTGTGGATGTGAGCTTCACATACACCACACATTTAGTTATTGTGTGATTATTATTGTGTTTATTGCATATCATCACTACCGAGTATCCGGTTGGAACTCTTGTGATCCCTTTGCATACCGGCAGTTAGGTTGCCGTGTTAATGATTGGCTGTCAACTGTGTTAAGTTAGGTGTTTCTCCACGAGTGGATACGAGTCGATTAGCCAGACGTCAAGAGTCTCGCTAATGCAACCATAGCTTTGCTGACGCCAATCTAAAGTAAATCAAGCACCCTGTGTATTAGTGGTTAAGTTAGTAAATAAACTACTGTTAAGCTTTATGCGGTGTTTCCGTTGAACCACTTCTGAATACTGCCAATATTACTCAAGCCTTCAGCTCTAAGTGTCTTCAACACCGAGTTGCCTGTAAGTCACTAAACTATAAATTTGATGAGGACCCTAGGAGTCCCTTAAAGTGTTACATCATTCTGGAGATACCCAACATGCTAGGTCACTATCCAGGATTAAGAGAGATAGGCTTTGTGCACGAAGATCTGTGCACTGCAATGCCATTCAAGTCAGCTGTGGGAGCCTCTTGGGAGACATACTCCCACACCACCCCCCAACAAAGATCGAGCTCCACATGTGGTGCTCGTTCAACTCACACCGCTGATGACCTGTGCACAAATGTGTGCACTTTGCACGGCAGGGTCCAGCGACCCCGTTTTCTATACAGCTAGGCGAGGCGGGGCCTCGTCTAGACTATTCTCTTCTGGTAAGTGAGGAATTTCTTCGGTCACCGGATCACATGTGGCCATCTGTTTCGAGGCGTTGAGCCGACCCAGACCTGGAGCTACGTCCAACCACAGTGCCTGCTCAAGACCTGAACAGATGGCCACATGTGATCCTTCCCCTCGGTCATATTTAATAATATATATATTTTAATTTTTTATTAATTTAATTTTTTTATTAATTTTTCGGTCATATTTAATAATATATATATATATATATATATATATATATATATATATATATATATATATATATATATATATATATATATATATATATATATATATATATATATATATATATATATATATATATATATATATATATATTCAAGTCTATATTCCAACCAACTGAACCACCAACACTCACAATAAGAACTGATTTCAGAGGGACCCATCTGGTATCCAACTTAAAATTTAGGTCTTCCCTAGTGTACCACTTAGGCATGAAGAAGTTAGATGATCTACGTCCTCTTCATTTTATTCACTAGGACCATCAAAGCCTGGAACCGTAGTTCACATAATCCTTAATTTTTTCTCCTTCGTGTTTGTAAAACAACCTTTCTCTTCTCTTGCACTCTTCTATGTTGCACCTCAAATTATTTTCACTGTGCTTCCATATACAGAGAGGGGACATGTACAGCTGCTCAAGGACACCTGTACATGTTGCTCTACTTCTCCTGCTATTCTAGTAGGTGTTTTTTTGCACACACTCTTTCGTTCCCTCATTTTGGTCCTCATTCATATCAAATGGCTCTTTGTTCGCTTTCTCGCGATGTGTATCAACTTCCGTAGCCTCGCGCTGCTCAAGTTTCTTCTATACACAATTTTCCTCTCGTTGGATATTTGTGGATTATTTATATTTGTCCTCTATTGGTTCAGAGTTTTCCTATTACAATCAAAGAAAACATTCTCCACTTCCTGCCCTACAAATTTCAATAACAATTTTGACTCGCCCTCGATGGTGAGGAAACGTTGTACCTTGTTTAGTGTTCTTACAACTGATATACAATTTCCGACTTCGTGAGTCCTTAGTCTCATCTGGTTATCGTATAACTTGTTATCTTCACATTTATCCTGCAGGATGCCGCCCAGATCAGTTTTGTCAAATGGTCCAATATCTCGGAGAGGACTTCATGGCCCACTTATGTACCACCAATTATATCTAGTAAGACTTTGGATCCGCTCTGGTAAAATAATCATAGTCTAGACTCGCAGTACATAAAGGTATATCATCTAGGAGCTTATCACATGTATTTATATTATATTGCTGTCATTCAAAATTCTTCATCGGTTATCAGGAAATTAAAATCTATTTTTTATTTGCTCCTGAATCCTAGATAGTTATCTTCTGACCTTCCCACTTCCCCACAGCACACAACTTCCATGTCTCACCGCCAACCCCATCTTCACCGCACCACACCACCCAACAGTGTAATATCACCTTCAACGCACACATGGTCACTATGACACTCTCCATACAGTCATCACTCATCCTTCAATGTTTAATACGTTAGCATCAAATGTCTGGCCAACAACCTTGGTCAGGAAAACAAACATACAAATTCATTTTCTTTTCGTGATATAGAGAAATAGTGTTCATCAGTGTTAGGGTTTCGGTCTATATGTCCCTGTCTGGCTCTGTTTGTCTGTCTGTCTGAGTGCCCTCTCTCTCTCTCTCTCTCCTCTCTCTCCTCCCCCCAAAAACCCCTCCCCAGGGCCTCCCCCCCAACTCTTCTCCTCTCTCATGACTCTCTGCTCTCTTCTCTCTCTCTCGTCTCCGTTCTCTCCCATCTCTCTCTCTCGCTCTCTCATCTCTCTCTCTCTCTCGCTTCTCTCTCTCTCTCCTCGTCTCTCTCTCCCTTCTTACTTTTTTCCCATGCGTTCTCCCTCCTTCCCCCTGGTTATCTTTCTTTTCCTACCTCACCTCTAGTTCTGTCTCCATCTCCTCATTCCCGTTCTCGCCCCATTATGCTCTTCTCTCCCCCCCTCCCTCTTTATCGTTTTCCTCCATCCTCCCATTCTGACTGTACTGCTAGTCTCTCCACCTCCCTCCTAATCCTGTTCAATTGCCCTCATCCCATTCTCTCTCCCCCTTCCTTCCCATACTCCCATTCTCTCTCCCTCTTCGTTTCAATCAGTTTCACCTGGTTCTCTCCTCCATCTAATCTCCTCTTCTTCTCTCCTTTTGTCTGTCCCTCCCTCCTGTCTGGTCCTCTTCCTTTATCTCTCTCTTTTCTTCAGACTTTCAATATCAGTGCTTAGAAGCAAAACTACCATGCAATATTTGTATTATTGGTACATTGATGCAAAGTTGTAAGAAAGTTTTGATGATGTGGTATGATAACAGATGTATAAAATCTGTTGAAAACACTTCATGGACAATCAAACTCACTTC
>WNGS01165503.1:9608998-9623323 GCA_020271785.1 Procambarus virginalis | reverse complement strand
AAAATCTCAAGAAGCACAACAGTATTTTAGGACCTCTATCTCCCCATACCGGTGGAACACTCGACCTCATCCCACGTGGCTGTGGAGTTGCATCACAGACCCTCTCTCGTGCCACGATGCCGCACTATGTTCTTCAAGGTCGTGACAGTCTCAGTCAGATCATGGGTCGTAAGTTATCTATTACAGGGACCTCTATGAGGGTACGACCCCAAGAGGGGGGGGGAAGATTTACTTTGCTTACCTACACCAAGAATAAGAGGGTCGGCCAACACGTGGCACAAACACTCAAGAATTTCCTATTACTTGTTTGACATTCCACCATACACTGTCAAGAGAGGGGTTATTAATTACGTGTGTGGACTAACCTCTGTACCTGTGGCTAAAAGGGGGATGGAAATTCATGTATGTTTACACAATAAGGATGATGGTGGTCTACTCCCCTTACCCTGTTGACAGGATGTATCCTGAAACTATACCTACTTGTACACTATGCATGATAAGACTAACCCAAGGAATTTTTTTAAACAACATACAAGATAACCGGAGGTCATCTGGGCTGACCTCTTGGAGAAGGCTTCCCTGGGTGAGAATTCTAGGGGGGGGGGGTCATGGGTGTTACAATTGGAATTGAAATAAACGTGTGTCCATTCATATTTTCAAAACAAAAACAAAAAATACTAACGAAATATTCAATTCAAATGCAGATCAATCGGACCCAGCTCAATTCACCACCAATTGCACTGAAAATAATAAGAACAGTTAAAAAAACGAAAAGAAAAAAATGAAAATAGAAACAAATAGACTATACCTACGAAATGTACAGTATGGTAAACAACACAGCTCAATTCCAATGCAATATCACACAAAATAATTAAATCAAAATTAAAATAAATAAAAATCTCTGAAAATTAAATTTATCAATGCAATCGGAAACATTACAATGGAATCGTATCATATTTTATATAGTTTTTGTTGGTCTTACGTGCAGCAGGTGGCACTCTTTAAAAAAAAAACATGTTTTTACCTGTCACAGGTGTGGCATCTAAATAATTAGGTATATAAAACACACACGTATTCGAATGGAACGTTGTGTCAAAATTTCAAAGCAATCGGTGAAGAACTTTTGGAGATTAAAGCATGTGTTTGCTCCTACATCTTACAGATGGTGCTGTTTAAAAAAAAAAAACATGTTTTTTCCAGACACAGGTGAGGCATGTATATAGTAAGTATATAAAAATGCTCGATTATTCCAATGCAACTTTGTGTCAAAACTTCAAAGCAATCAGTTAAGAGGTTTCGAAGATTTCCCTCTCGTGAAAAACACATGAAAACACAGTTTTTCAAAAAAAAGAATGTTTTTCCCATCACAGACGTGATATCGATATAGTTTCTTGAGGTTTAATAAAATTTTCTGTAAAATTTACTACACTTGTTAAAAGTTTACACAACATTTTGAACCTATAAGGTTCATTCTCAAGTGATGAGACAGGACATTGTTGTTATTGTTGTTGCGACACTTTCTTTAGAATATTTATTATCTTTCACTGGTGATAATGAAATCAGGGATATGAGAAGGGGTCTAAAATTTAGGTCTATTTTTTTCATTATTGTTTTATTATTATTGTCATGAGCCTGTCTATGAGACAAGCTAATTTCAAAGAATATGTTCATCACAGCAGTTTTAACCAATTTGGAAATCATAGTTTTTAAGCTAATTTACAATTGCTTTTTCCGGTCTTTTAAGCTCATTGCTGTCTAGATGTTTAGAAAAGTTTATCATTCTCGTATTTCTAGAAAATACTTGATTTAATTTTGAGCACCTTTATCAATAAATATTATATTTTTCCAAACTGCTGACTAAGAAGAGTTTTCCTTTGTGTATTCGGGATTTCATTCAGGATTTATAAACCAAATTCAGGATTCATAAACCAAAAAAAAGCTCAGTCAACACGTAACACTTTTGGGTAAAGTCCATGCTATGGGGTATTTTTTGAAAAGCTGTTTTAATTGTGGTATCATTGATAAACTTAAAATTATTCAGTGCTTCTGGAGTATTATAATTATGAATAATTCTTACATGAAGAGTGATAAGAGACATCAAATGCAAATACACTCTTCACATCATCAACAGAGTTTATCATGGAAAAAGCCTTGACCCTGAGAGGACTGAGATACTAACAAGAATTTTCAGCTATTTTCTTTTCACAAATTCTTAATAGTCTTAAACCTCCTTTATAGTTCCTGTTGCCACATATAACTTCACATTTCTGCCTAGTGAAGCATTTTCTTTCCAAATACTCAACGTCACCACAATCATTAGTTAGAATATTCTGAAGAGGGTTTTCTTTTTCTCGGTACTTCATGTCTTTAAGCAATTTTTTTATAACAATCAAGATAATTAACTACTTGACTTTTTTTAATCTTCCCTGTATATCTGTCTCATTACAAGCCTTCGAGGCTTCAATTAATTATTCACTGATCTTTTCAAACCAATTCGTTTTCTTCCGCTATCATCTACTTCATATATGACACAGTTTTCATGTACTTTCCATTTTCCTGTTTTATTATCTGGTGTAAGATGTACTCCCTTCATAATGTTTCTAAATGGAATCTCTCATAAGTGTATCACAAAATCTGAAACGAACGAAAAAGATTACAAAAACGTAATTTGTTTTCAATAAAACATATAATGACAGATATACCATAATAAAAATATCATAATATTGTTCACTATAGTGTTTTAAGGGGGCGGTCCAGTTATGTAGAAAAGTTGTTCAATGTCAACCAATATTATTTGACTAGTTGTATATGAAAAGTGCTGAAATTGTCCCAAGTTTCAGTACTGCAGCGTAAATAGAAAAAGATTTTTTTTTTTTCAACGTTTTTTACACATTTTCAAGTCTACACTTCTTCACACACGTTTCAGATATAATTATTCTGTGACACTTTTCTGACACATTAGCATATAATAAATGATTGTGTGATTTAGGATTTCCAAAACATCTTTAGTTTTCCTAATACAAATGTTCAAAGTTCCACCCAAAAATTATGCAAAAATGGCATGTTTATTGCTATTATAAAATCAATAAATGAACTTAGAGAAAAGTGAAATCTTGCACATGTAGAGACATGCCCTCCACATATACTGTGTAAGTTTCATGTAAATTGAATAAAAAATATTCAGTTTTGTAAACATTTGTGTCAATTGAAAAAAAAAACAGAAATTAATGAAGTCTAAGGTTCTAAAATCTGTGGCTGAGGTTGACATCAACCAATTTTCTCCAAAATTGGCATCCTTACAGATAGGTATACGTACAGTAAGGTGTGTAAGTTTGATGCAAATCGTCCGAAAAAAAAATTTGAAAAAAAAAATTGAAAAAAAAAAAAAAACTTTTTTTTTTTTCTTAAATTTTTTTCCAATTAAACTAATTATAATATTTGTTTAATATATGCTATTGTGATAGCAAAGAGTCATAGCTATGATTTCAGTTGACACTTTGATTCATAATCGATTTTGACCATTTTGGCATAATTTTCACAACTACTTCATTATTTTTTTTCTCCCTTCCTATTTATGCTATGATGCTGAAACTTGGACCAGATGAAACACTTTTCATATAGAACTTGTCAAAAAAGTTTGATTGAAATCGAACGAGTTTTCATTTTTGCATTTTTGGAGCCAAACTGGATTAGACTGCCCCCTTAAATAATTTATGCATTGTGCAATTATCAGCTGAAAGCTTCTGTTCCTTACATATAGCCAATTTTAGTATATTAGTCGAATTCGGTCTGGTAGCCCTCTTCGCGGCAGTATTGGCATAAATTTCACTGTACCAAACACGCATATCAATATGTTTACTAATATCATGACCCTGACAGGCCATGCAAGAGAGACTCTGCCCCCCGGGAATGGTCTTTCTTCCCTACGACCTGCCGCCTGCTAGCTATGGCTACAACCTGACAGTGCAGGGCTACACCTGCTCCAGCCACGCATGGATACTCGCACAGCAAAGCTTGGGGAAGACTGGTGAGTAAGACTACACTTACATACAATACGTACTCTCGAGAACGACTACACCTACCCAGTAAACATTTCCTCTTTTACAAAACGTTTAAAAACTAATTTTTTCATATTTTATATTACGTTTTATATACGTACTTGTAGAATTTGTAACATGTAATATAAAATGTATGGCCACAACGTTTACAAAAACTTTTTTAATGTTATAATATAGCATTTTGGAGCAAACGTTTTTAAAATGCCAAAAATTATTAGATATATTAATTTCATATATATTATATGTTGGAAGATCACAGATCACAGGAAAACGATCACAAAACAGGTCACAAGATCATAATCACAATCACAGAGATCACGGATCACAGATGAGACACTTTACTCTAGAAGGTCAGACTCCCACTCCCAGTCTTGTTTCTTATACCGGGAAGAGACGGAAGGCCTTCTTCAGTATTGTGGAATCTGTCTGAGGACACGTGTCCACTCTGCTAGACATCGCTGCCTGCCCATCACCACTGTGACCTGGGTACCATACGAAACAAACGCCATAAGGTCCGAGGTACGCACTTTTACGAGCAGGCATTCTCCGGAGACGATCTCCTGAACCTCCTTAAATAAGTCTCTGACGTAAAACCTATAGACATTGCCCAGGAAGGTATGGACATCATATTCTTCTTCTCGTGAGAGAGGAGGACTTCGACAAACAGCTGTATCACAAGTGCGAGATTCGCGGCAAGTATCTCAACCTCAACTTCCCAACATCAGTATCATTCTGCACGATCTATCTTTGTCAGTGTGATCAGCCAGTGGGTCGTGGAATGGGACTGAGTATCATAAGATTTTGCGAAAGACATCAGGGAGCCAAACCCGGGCATGGAAGCATATCTAACACAGTTCTGCAACAGCCGCATCTTGAAGATCATCTTAACCTCCATAGCTGGGGCCACCCTGTCTACCACATATGGCATCTACTGCTTCGGCATCCACATTCTATCATACCAAGTGAAGATGGAAAGAGTCTACAAGGTTAACCAGTGCCTCCGGTGCTATGAGTACTCCCACCCCACCAGCAAATATCAACATCCCATCCAAAAGTGCAGCATCTGCAATGAGAATCACCACTATTTAATCTGCACGTCGGAAACTCCACTCTGCCTGATATGCAATGGCGATCATCCTGCAATTTCTTATCGATGTCCCCGAAAACAAGAAGTTATCAAGAACCAGGAGAAAACGAAACCTTCCTCTTCAGCTAGCACCAGCTGACTCACTTCTGCTCTAACAAACCAATCAAAAACCACCGCAACATTCAATGTTCAAGCCGCCATTTTCCCAGAGCTTCCGGGAAGTGGAGGAGCAGCCACCACACACCAACCCAGCCAATGTGCCCCAGCTCCCAGTCTGCCAGCCACGCTCAGAACCAGCAGTTGCCTCCACCTTACCCCGACCAATCACTGTACAGTACTGTGTTTGCTCTGTTTACAGTTGCTTCACAAATTGTTGGCTCTGATTCCCGGAAATTCGTGAGGATTTTGAACATTCTCTGCACTGTGACTGGCCTGCCGACTTTCACAGTACCCGATAAAGTCTAGACCAGCTCTACTCCAGTCACGAGTTCTCCTCAAGCTTCTGATCCAGTAAGTGCTGCCGCACTTACTGACCTACTGTCTGCAACTGTACTGCCCGCTCCTCCATCTACTGTTACGGAAGCAGCCCAGGAGCCAACGCCCCTCTCAACCATCGACATCTGCCACAGTTCGCACCATCGCATGTGCGCCCACAGAACCCTCTACATCTGCTACAGTACCTGTGGCTCCTACTTCTCAACCTTCAAGAACTCAACCTTGAGGATTTACAGTCTCGGCTTTCGAATCAGCAGATTCAACTGATGAGGATGTCTCTGTTGCAACACCTTCTCCTCCTCCACGTAAGTGCCACTACTCACCTGACGATTTCATTCACGACACTACGCCTTCGACCTCCAACGACAGCACCACAATGACAACACGTAGTCAGACCGCCAGGCCGGCAAAGAAGCCCAAGAACAAGAAGACCAACGATCACTGACTAAATGAAGTAGTAACACCACCACCTACCATCAACCATCAACTGTCAGCTGCTTGCTAGCCCAGCCCCGGTGTGCTGCAAATGACGCCCCACTCAACCTTAATACACTCTACTCTCCACTCAAATTCAAACCCACGGTGGTTGGGCCATCAAGCTTTAACTCCCCTCTTCGACTCGTCTCCAGTTCCACGCCCAGTGATCTCTGCATCCTTGATCCCAGTCTTCCATCCCATGCTTACCTGCCCTATGGTCTTTGGAATCGGAATATGCTGGAATTAGTAGATATAATAATTGTTATCGAATTGAGAAAAGAGAGAGGGAGAGAGGGGGGGGGAAGGAGAGAGAGACTGAGGAATAGAGTGGGACAGACTTAAGTTAGAAAGAGAGAAAAGAGAAATTGAGACAAAGAAAGAATGACAACTACAGAGAAAGAAGGAGATTGATAGAGACAGAAGCAGAGAGAGAGAGAGAGAGAGAGAGAGAGAGAGAGAGAGAGAGAGAGAGAGAGAGAGAGAGAGAGAGAGAGAGATAAACAGACAGAGAGGGAGGGGAAGAGAAATACATAGAGAGAAAGAAAGACTACTGGTGTTATGGCCTCACTTAGCCAGTTACCAGGTTCTTTATTTTCAAACACTGTGTATAGGGCCTTAGTGCCTCTTCTTCTTTGATCACACCCCGAGTCATTGGTAAGTTATCAAGAACTGGCAGTAACAAATAATCGTGAAAGGAAAAGAAGGGTAAACAATACTTCTACAATACTACAATACAAAACAACAGCACCTTCACCAATTGTATTTATTAAAATATATCTATATATACTCATGTTCATATTACACTGTGAGAGTCACTTTCACACAGGACACTAATGCTTTAAATCCAGCATTTTTCTTTTCCGATGAGTCCACTTTATCTTCTATTAACATAATTCAAGTTCTATGCTCCTCACACGGGCGAGTTCATCCTTCTCAATACAACATAGACCAGTCGTACACCTTATCGTCACGGTGTCCAAAACCCCCAGTTCGTCGATATCATCACATCCCTCAACAGAGGGCATTGTTATCGATCCACCTACTAAATTAATTGTTGTCGGGATCAGTCCGCAGATGGCGTTGACCTTGCCACACCTCTCTCAACAGATGGCGTTGTCATCGTTACAACTTGCAAAGACCCTGATCCTGAACGTCAGTCTCCACATCTTGCTCCAAGCACAGTTTCTAGGATAATTTAAGTGATTATACAGCAGGCTGAAGTTCTCCATCTCTTTAAAACGTCAGACACAAGCATAGCTGTTGGGCCAGATAAGGTCAGTCCAAGACTACTACACAGCTGTGCTGACCTGTTGGCTCCACCTTTCACATGCTTCTTCCAACTCGTCCTAGCTCAAGGAATTTTACCCTGTTTATAGAAGAAGGCAGAAGTTCCAATCCACAAAGAAATAGCCGCTCAGTGGTTGGTAACTACAGACCAGTGTCATTGCTCTCCATTACTGGTAAAGTCTTAGAATCATTATTTGCCCATCAAATGATACATTTTTTCTCATTATCGGCTAATATGTGATCAACAGTATGGTTTTAGAAAAGGACGATCTGTTGCTGATATCTTGCTAAATCTCTCCATTAAATGGCATCAGTCACTGAATGAGTCCAAGATCATCCAGTGAAACTAGCTAGTGAACCAGGATTAGTAGTCAAACTTCAAGCACTAGGCATCTCAGGCTCCATCTTAGAGTTAATAAACGACTACCTTCAAGAACGGAGAGGAATATATGGTGCAGTGTCTACTTAGACACTGCACCATACTATTGCTCCAACATCAGGGTTTCCTAACATCTGGCGAGGCGAGAATGGGATTAGTAAAAGATAATGGTTTTAGCCGTTCAGATGAAATGAAGTGTGATTTGGTTTTAAAGTATTTTGGCTGAAGGCTGGTCAGGTTGTCTTAAGGAGCACGCTTATTTGGATTCGGTATGTAGGTAGGAAGATCTTCCTTGATCTCGGAGGTAGAGATCAAGGAGTTGGAACCATTGCAGTCAGAAGTATAATAATAAGGACTAGACAGTACCTGGGAGACCAGTTCCAGGTTTTCTTACACAGGTCGCTGGAGAAGATGATGCCACAACTGTTCTGACTTTCCTGGGGATGTCTGCACTGCGGGCACTATTTCACGAGATGCTTCACAACGTTAGCAACCGTACTGTTCTCGAAGGGAACTGTTATAGTTAATCTGGTGGTAGGACAAGGGATATTACTGACATGTAGGTTACCTGAGCTTGTCCTGGGTAGAGGCCCAACATTGTCGATGATGATATTACTGAACGGCTCCGATTGCACTGGTATGGAAATCAGTGGTGCCTTGGGTATGGGAGCGTTCAGCTTACCTGCCATCTGACACGTGTTGTAGGTATTCACAAAGGTCTTAATGTCACGAACCATACCTGGCTAGTAGTAGTCATGTATTAGGGCGTTGTAAGTCTTATTAATCCCGTAGTGAAAGAGAGGGCCATGGGCCAAACACATGATTTCCTGCTTTAGGCTGGTAGGGACCACAAGTTGGTCGACATTAGCCCAATCGTTCTCCTCATTTAACTTACTGGGTCTAAACTTGCGATATAGAATCTGATTATCTTTAAGAAAATACCCAGGGATAGAGTCGGGTTTGGTTTGAGCCTGAAAAAACTAAATTTAACGAATTGATCTTCTCTCTGCAACTTACGGAGCACCACCAGGTTGAGATTCGGTGGAAGGCTCTGAGAATCTTGAGGAACAGATGGAGCTGCTAGTTACGGTCGAGTGGCTTGGGCACGAGTCGTTACCATGACTGGCCGGGAGATGTCTTCTGAAGCGTTGGTCAGTTATATCTCCTCTGCAACGTATTTCATGACAGGGTTTTCCGTGGAAGAGTCACATACCTGTGGTTTGTTACTGATGATGAAGTTCGTAAGGTTCTTGATCTGCCAAGTCGTTGCCCAGGAGAAGTTGAACTCCTGGCATGGGGAAAGTTTCTCCCTGATGGCGACTCGGATTTAACCACGAACGTACGAACAATCCAAGTGGACAGTGGGTATGGAGTGGTTGAGGTGAGGTCAGTGATGAAGACAGATTCTCCGGTGTAGGTGACGTTGGGTGCAGCTGCTTTGAGAAGTATCGATTGCAGAGCAGCTGTGTCCCTCAAGATATTCACTTGGATCCTTCCCTCCGAATCTCCACCACTGGTAGAGACAGTTCTGGGGTATAGGTGTCCGTGGAAGAGAGAAAGATCAGAAACTGGAACATAAATATTCATAACAGGCTAATGAGGTTTACAAGGTGGAGATTTGGGCTTATGTGACTCACCTCTGGATTTACAGTGAGGATTGGTACACTTTTCTATTGTGTGCCCATATACTTTGATATCTGCAGTAAAGTGAGTAGTTCACATCAGCAGAATTCACTTTAGCAGGACTGGAATAAGATGATTTTCTGGGATGTGTGTCTGATGACGATCGGTGAATTAGTCTGTAGGTATCAGCCAGCTGCGCACACTTAGTAAGGTTGGTCTCTCCTTTGTCTGAAAGGTAATGACGTATAGGAGTAGGAATACGGCGAAGAAATTCTTCGATCAAGATGAGGTTGAGGAGATCTGCAAAAGTGGTTATCTGGACTGATTCCAGCCACTTTATTAGATATCTTGTCTTATTTTGGGCGAATTCTAAATAAGTAGTAGCACTAGAAATGATGTAATCCCTAAATCAATGTCTGTAACTCTCTACCGATAGAAGGTAGGCATCAAGCACTGCCTGTTTCAACATATGATAGTCAGTCTCTGTAGCTAGAGAACTGAGGGTCAAGGCACCTCTTCCTGTCAAATGGGATCGGAGAAGTATCGACCACTGATCCTGAGGCCAGCTGAGTTGATTAGCTAAAGCCTGAAATGAGGTAAAGAATGCATCCACCTCAGTTTCTGCAAAAGGAGGCATTAACTTAATGATGTGAGAACTATTGAAATGTACCGGGAGTTTAGCCTCTGCTTCCTGGCGCTGAGTGACGTGGGCGGTTTCAAGGTCAAGCTCTTTACATCCGAGCTCTTGGTCGCGTGCACGTTCCAATGCAGCTCGTTGTTCCATGAGTTGAAGTTGTTCCCCTTTCGGGGAACAACTCCCTGCCTCCCGACAGGGAGCCGGTCGGCCGAGCGGACAGCACACTGGACTTGTGATCCTGTGGTCCTGGGTTCGATCCCAGGCGCCGGCGAGAAACAATGGGCAGAGTTTCTTTCACCCTATGCCCCTGTTACCTAGCAGTAAATAGTTACCTGGGTGTTAGTCAGCTGTCACGGGCTGCTTCCTGGGGGTGGAGGCCTGGTCGAGGACCGGGCCGCGGGGACACTAAAGCCCCGAAATCATCTCAAGATAACCTCTCATGTTCACGTTGGCGGTCAGCTTTTCTCTCTCACGTTCACGTTGGAGTTCAAGTTGTTCCTTTTGGAGGGCAGCTTGTTCCCTCTGTCGTTCGCTTTCTATTTTGACTAATTCGATCTTCAACTTCATTGCTGCCAGGCCAGTCTTATCTGCAATTAGATGTTGTTCGGGCCCCACCGATGTGATCCGGTCATTGTCTAACAGGAAATCTAGAATCATATTAATGGGGACAGATTTAGTGGCTCCATGAGGAGTAATGATATGAGTCTCAATAGTGAGAGTCAGCAATTCCGATTTGGTAGCGCGGATGAGTGTACCCACTTCATCCTCTGGGTTGTGAGGGAATGCTGCTGATCTGAACATAGTGAGTGAATTCTAAGACAAACAAAATATAGAGAATGTCCTTCTGCAAGTGAACCAAGGTATGAGCTGTTAGACTGACAAGATGACGTGGTAAGACTGGTAACTTTAAACCATCCTGTGTGAAATTATAATTATTATAAGGTAAGGTAAGGTTACAAGAATTAAATGGATTAATTATTAAGTCATGAACGGTGAAACAAAATGTCTCGAGGTAATACAGAGGAATGTAAAGATTTCTGTACCCGGTAGTCTATAAATGACGAGGATAAGGGCAAGAGGTGTCCTACTGAACTTAGGTAATACTTACAGAGTTACAATTCCTTGTGCTCTGGAGAAGAATGGTAAACTCCCTACCTGTGTAAGTATTTACGATCACTGACCGAAAGCGTAGGTGTGTGGAGAGTGTCAATACTGACGAGAGCTGTGTACGTGTCCCAAACGTACAGTGAAGTCTTGGATGGGAAAGGAACTAAAGTACAATACGTCCTCCTACGTTCGGAATGCAAAGATTGAGCATAATAGTCCGGAGACAAACCAAAGTACCAGAGTACCCGAGGTGGTTGATCTGCCTGAGTGAGAAACTCTTCTGTAGGGACAAGTATAAGGTCTAAAATACAGGATATAGCAAAGATTATTAGACAACTAACCTTTACAAGTATGAATTTGCGCATAAAACACCTACGTAATCTAAAGTCAATCTAACAGTCACAAATTGATACACCTGATATATATAAAGCGTTAATCACCATAAAACACTCAAAAAGGAGTTCTGAAAACAAACATGTGTTAAAGCCAAGTACAACTAACACAACTTTAAGTAAAGGATTTAGGAGCATTACCTGAGCAAGATTCCTAGGACCGGCCCCCACCTTAATGTGACAAGATCTGGAATAGAGCAGTAACTGTTCTGGCAGGTGTTGTGCCAAACGCTCATTATTAAAAAAATGAGAAAACAAAATAAAATAAATCTGCTTGGGTCCTCTACAGTTTATCAATTGCGGCCAAAAAAAGAAAGAAAATAAAAACTTTAAACATATAATATAACAAATAATGACTTTAATTTTACACAAAAAGATAAGTAACAATTGATGAAAACGAAAATCAATTATCCACTTATATTAAACACAATCAAAAGAGAAATATATACATGTGAATTTTACGTTAATATCAAAGATGAAGGTAATACTTTATTGAAAATGGTATGTGCATCTACCATCGCCCATAGGCGAGGATAGATGCTGAAGCAATGAGCACTAGAAGGGTAATCTGCTGCTCTGGACACTGGCAAACCTTTATATACGGGGGTGTGACGTCATTTTGGCGCGAATTCTGGAGCTGTAGACTTGAAGTCGACAAGATAACTACCATCACGATCGTTTGTCTGGCGTCGGGAGTGCTGGAGAGACAACAGGTGTGCTGTCTCTCGTGGAAGGTAGTTTGGAGGAGGGGGGGGGGGGTAGAGGCGTGCATGAACAATTAGTGTGGCACATATTGTTGTTGTTGATGTTGAGTCTTGATCTTGGAGCATGCTGGTACGTAGGTGGTAAGGAACAGGCCAAATCTACTTCTATGCAGGAGATAACTGTAACAATTGATAGTCAAAACCTCTCCTCCACCCTGCACACAACTCACTCCCTCTCACTCCTCAGACTGCCGTATGGCCCTGATCATCAATCTGGCTCAAAATGGATACGACTTCTCCGACATGATTCGTGTCGGACCCTACGACTGGGTGCTCCAGCAGTGCCTGACTCACCCCTGTGCATCTATGACCTGCAACAGTCCAGGTCAGCTCTTGCTTCTTGGTCCATCTATCCGATGATTTATTTAAATTTCATTTGGGCAGTGGTTTGCTGCCTCTGAAATCTTTCCTATTGGGCCTCTGAATAGCTCACTGGAAGAGCTTTCGGCGCTCAATGGTCGTACGTTCGAGTCTCCTTAGAGTCAATATATATATATATATATATATATATATATATATATATATATATATATATATATATATATATATATATATATATATATAAATAAATATATATATATATATATATGTCGTACCTAGTAGCCAGAACGCACTTGTCAGCCTACTATGCAAGGCCCGATTTGCCTAATAGGCCAAGTTTTCATGAATTAATTGTTTTTCGACAACCTAACCTACCTAACCTAACCTAACCTAACATTTTCGGCTACCTAACCTAACCTAACCTATAAAGATAGGTTAGGTTAGGTTAGGTAGGGTTGGTTAGGTTCGGTTAAATATCTTCGTTAATTTTAACTCCAATGAAAAAAATTGACCTCATACATAATGAAATAGGTAGCTTAATCATTTCATAAGAAAAAAATAAAGAAAATATATTAATTCAGAAAAACTTGGCTTATTAGGCAAATCGGGCATTGCATAGTAGGCCAAAAAGTGAGTTCTGGCTACTAGCTACGACATATATATATATATATATATATATATATATATATATATATATATATATATATATATATATATATATATATATATGCAGAATAACCACATGTGAAAAATAGAAAATGCTTAACGCGTTTTCGGCTAATTCGCCTTCATCAGAACAAAGTAGAATGAAGATCAAAGTAGAATGAAGATCAGATCATTGATCTTCATTCTACTTTTGTTCTGATGAAGGCGAATTAGCCGAAAACGCGTTAAGCATTTTCTATTTTTCACATGTGGTTATTCTGCATACTTGGATCAGTGTTTTTGTGATCATTGTTGCATATATATATATATATATATATATATATATATATATATATATATATATATATATATATATATATATATATATATATATATATATATATATAGAATGGTATATATATTCTACCCACTTCAAGACTCCGCTCCAATAAAGAAACATCAAGAAATATGGGCCAATAGGCCTTCTGCAGTTCTATTGGTACCCAACTTCTACTTCTACAAATCTATACCCCGTTTTCCATGTTTTGTGTTTCACCCCACTATGGTATTACATCACCTCACCCAAATGCAGGTATAAGAGCCAATGTTTGTTTCATAGAGCATCACGGGAAACATCTCCCGTCACGCAGGGTGCAGTTGCACCTCCACAGATCTCCAGTATCATCTATTGATACTGGTAATGGCTCAAAAGGGCCACCACTTACGGGCTATTCGTGCCCGTGCCACCTTTTGGGTGGCTTAATCTTCATCAATCAATCAATCATAGAGCATAAGTTGTGTGTAGATAAACTAAAGTCTTTGAAAATGTAATAAGTTTTACGAAACGCGCTCAAGTGTCGCGTCAGACTAGAAATAAAAATGAATTTTGGAGAATTGATTTTTCATTTACCGTCACCAGTAAAAAGAAACATAAGGAAAATAGAGAAAATTCGTGTTAGAATTATTAATCTTACTTTTTCGGTCATATTTAATAATATATGTCTACAGGAAAGACTGCTACCAAAATATACTAATATATATATATATATATAT
>WNGS01165503.1:9573137-9593559 GCA_020271785.1 Procambarus virginalis | reverse complement strand
ATATATATATATATATATATATATATATATATATATATATATATATATATATATATATATATATATATATATATATATATATATATATGTCGTACCTAGTAGCCAGAACTCACTTTTTGGCCTACTATGCAAGGCCCGATTTGCCTAATAAGCCAAGTTTTCTTGAATTAATATATTTTCTCTAATTTTTTTCTTATGAAATGATAAAAATACCCATTTCATTACGTACGAGGTTAATTTTTTTTATTGGAGTTAAAATTAACGTAGATATATGACCGAACCTAACCAACCCTACCTAACCTAACCTAACCTAACCTATCTTTATTGCTTAGGTTAGGTTAGGTAGCCGAAAAAGTTAGGTTAGGTTAGGTTAGGTAGGTTAGGTAGTCGAAAAACAATTAATTCATGAAAACTTGGCCTATTAGGCAAATCGGGCCTTGCATAGTAGGGTAGGCTGAGAAGTGCGTTCTGGCTACTAGGTACGACTATATATATATATATATATATATATATATATATATATATATATATATATATATATATATATATATATATATATATATATATATATTGGGTGAGGTGGGTACATGAGAATGCAAGTAACTGCTAACTGCAGAGGGCCTATTGGCCCATACAGTGCCTTGAAGTGGGTAGAATATAGTTGTGCATTATATATATATATATATATATATATATATATTATATATATATATATATATATATATATATATATGTATAATAAAAATATATTATTTTTCATATATATATATATATATGTCGTACCTAGTAGCCAGAACGCACTTCTCAGCCTACTATGCAAGACCCGGATTTGCCTAATAACCCAAGTTTTCATGAATTAATATATTTTCACTAATTGTTTTCGTATGAAATGATAAAGCTACCCATTTCATTATGTATGAGGTCATTTTTTTTTATTGGACCTAAAATTAACGTAGATATATGACCGAACCTAACCAACCCTACCTAACCTAACCTATTTTTATGGGTTAAGTTAGGTTAGGTACCCGAAAAAGTTACGTTAGGTTAGGTTAGGTAGGTTAGGTAGTCGAAAAATAATTAATTCATGAAAACTTGGCTTATTAGGCAAATCGGGCCTTGCATAGTAGGGTAGGCTGAGAAGTGCGTTCTGGCTACTAGGTACGACATATATATATATATATATATATATATATATATATATATATATATATATATATATATATATATATATATATATATATATATATATAACTGAAAACTCACACCCCAGAAGTGACTCAAACCCATACTGCCAGGAAGAACGCAACTGGTGTGTACAGGACACCTTAATCCACTCGACCATCACGACTGGTCATAAGGAGATGATAACTGAAGCCATTTGAACAATCCCCCCGCCTGCACTCGGATGGTAATCTTGGGCATAGTATTTTATCAAATCACCTCATTCTTTGGGGCATGCGTGAGGAACACAAATGCGAACTATCCTGAATGGTCCCCAGGAGTATATGCAACTCTCCTGGCAGTATGGGTTCGAGTCACTTGCCTAATAGGCCGAGTGATTTCCTTTGCTTTCAACAAAAAATTTCCAATTGCTTTTTCTTAATTATCATTATATTATATATAGAACATAAATTGTTGACTTAGTTATGTTAGTTTAAGTTAGGTTAAGATAGGGTAGGTTAGGTTAGGTAGGGTTGGTAGGTTCGGTCATTTATCTATGCTAGTTTTAACTCAAATTAACAAAGAATTAACTCATTCATAATGAAATGGTATAGATTATCATTTCATAAGAAAAAATAAATAAATATATATATATATATATATATATATATATATATATATATATATATTATATATATATATATATATATATATATATATATATATACATATAACCTAGAAGGGGTACCACCTCTGGTGCAAGTGTAGGGACCCATAGCTCGGAGAAGAAAATAAAGAGTACTCAGAAGACCTTGTGGTTCCTCACTGAACACTTTGATATTTTCTTCTCCTACCAGCTCTATTCTTTTGGTATGTGTGTATATTTATCTAATTTTATTTGAAAATGTCATTACACAAAAAAAGTTACAATATTGATTACATGCACATGCAGGGTACAAGGCTGCTTGTCACAAGTTGAATAGCTCCTCAAGCTCCTCCGATTGCGGGCAGGAACCATGCATGCAGTGAGCATTTCCTCTCTGGATTGCCACACTAAGGCGCTGAAAAAGAAGACTGGCAGCCCTAGGGTCTCTAGTTGTTTCGATTAGCTTAGACCCCAATTCCTTCAAAAATGCTAGCAGCACTTTTACCCCAGGCACCAAGTGTCTCTGAGGCCAACCCGTCCTCGCAAATTCGTATAGTCAATACTGACTTATATATATATATATATATATATATATATATATATATATTGTTACGATAATCTCCTTCAAGAGAAATTTGGCCTGCTATTTCCTATCATCATGTTACTTTAGTACATCTACAACATCTGATACTACAATCAAGAGTAGTATATATTTAGTAGAATACATTTGTACAGGGAGTATACGTACCATATACTTATCGCTCACTCCACTTCCCCCCCCCCTCATCGGTTTCGCCACTTAACCCCTGTCGATCACCAAAACTGCCAATTCCAGCCAGCACGCTTCCCATTGGTGAATCGGCGTCTGCACTCAACTTCAGCGCCATCTGCATAGCCGATGACTGAGCGTGCACGAGAGAGTGGATTTAGAATATTCTGTGCTCTCAAAGCTGATGCAACTATCAATATACACTTGTGTAATAGTGGATGTTATCAGCCAGTGCATTATTCTCAGCACCTTTTACTTCATTTTTTGTCTGTTCATTGTAGAGTAATGTAACCATTGTTTTATTTTATATTATTTTTTTTACTTTGTAATTTTGTTTAATTAGCACTGTATATAGCCAAGGGATTATCTTTGTTCATATTTGTTTTCAACTTAATTAAAATTTCATTGTTCATACGATTTGTTTGCGTGTTTTTCCCTTTTACTTGACCACAGGAGGCAACAGCCATGCAGTCAACTTTTTTTCTCTTTTTTTTGTAAATGTGATTGGCATTGACACCAGCCATTGGGAGGACTGCCAAACACCTACATACATTTTTCTTTTTTCCATCACATTTAATGGGGGCCTGTCCGGGAGCCTCACTCAGGTACTGATACTAGAACATAAATTTGTGGTAAGTGTACTGGTTTTGATACAGTTGCTTTTCAGTGTTTTCTTTTAATATTTATTTGGTGCTGTGTATTTTGTGCATTCCAAGGTAACATATTGTGAGTGATGGATAACTGTGGATTACGTGGTGACTAGAGGCTTCAATCACTCTCTTAATTGTTCGTTCATCCCCCAGTGTTATTACTCGTGTATTCCACCTTTTTCGTCCAAGAATATTTCTCATTACGACAAATCATCCCTTTGGTACCTGGTACTTTGATTTGTCTTCGGGCCACGTACCCTATCTTCTGCAATCCGACCAAAGGAGGATAAAGAGGGCCATAGTTCCTCTAGCACGGACTACGCTGTTGAGTTAGGATCTCAACAGCAGTTCTCGTCATTAGTTGACACTTGCACCCCTACACGTCGGTCAGAGATGATGAGATTTACTCAGGTAGGGATTGGCTTTCTTTTCAGAGCACAAAGAATGCTAATTCTGTCAGTATCATTTAGTTAAGTAGGAAACCCCTTGCTTCTGCTATAGAGACCGGCAAGGTATCCCTACGTTCTTGGACTACCTTTCACTTTTGAAACAATTAAAGTTTCATTGTTCTTGAAACTATCAGTTTCATTTATTTAGTAGGATTTTCTTGCCTTATTCTCGTATATTGAGAGTCGGGTACAAGATATCCTGGGATTTTGATTGAATAATCATTTACATCTAATATTAACGTTAATTGTTTTTACAGTAACGATTGAATTTCCACAGGATAGTTACCAGTTGCCACGTCATCCTGTTACTGACACCTATATATCACAGGTATATTCGCTGTACATTTATTTGCTTTCTCAAAATGTTTCGTCTCCCAGCATTTCTTAGTCATCCAGCAAGTGAAATAGGGAACTTAATTCGTGCTAGGAGGACAGAATTACAAACTCTAGCACATAAGTACCAACTAGATGTTCCCCATGGAGCCAACAAAAGTGACTTGCACAACCTTATCCGGATCACCTCTTAGATGAAGGAATTATAGACTCTGATTCTCATGACAACTATTCTATTGCAGATCTGCATGCTCTGGCAGCTATGAAGTTAAAGCTGGAACTAGCGAAAATCGAACGGGAACAACAGAAAAGAGCTCTCCAGATAAAGGAGAAGAGGCTTCCCTAAAGAAATAAGAACAGGAACGCGAGGCTGCCTTAAAGAAAGAAGAACAGGAACGCGAGGCTGCCTTAAAGAAAGAAGAACAGGAACACAAGGCTGCCTTAAAGAAAGAAGAATAGGAACGCGAGGCTGACCTAAAGGAATGCGAGCCTGCCAGAAGAAAGAAGAACAGAATGCAAGGCTGCCCTAAAGGAACGAGAAGCTGCCCTAAAGGAACGCGAGACTGCCCTACAAGGTGAGCATGAGAGGGAACAGCTTGAAGCAAGAAAACGTCACCTGGAGATGCAGCGTGAGCACGATAAGAAGCAAGCTGATAGTGCTCTAGAATACCGTCGACAAGAACTCACCTTGGAAACTACACACCACACTCAGCGCCAACAAGCTACAGCTAGTCTTCCAGTAAGCTTCAATGTCTCCCAGGCAAGTAAGTTAATGCCACCATTCGTTGAGACAGAGATAGATGTGTTTTTTACTACTTTTGAAGCCTTAGCTAAAAAACTTAGCTGGCCAGAAGATCAATGGTCTACACTTATCAGAGTGCATCTCACAGGTAGAGCTGCGATTACTCTCGCTACCATAGCGTCTGAGAATGACTACCAGACCCTAAAGCAAGCAGTTTTAGACGCCTACCTTCTCTCCACCGAAAGCTACAGACGAAAATTCTGTGATTATCTAAAGGCAAGTACTACCACCTATTTAGAATTTGCCAATACTAAGAAAAGATATTTCATGAAATGGCTGGAAGCAGCCCATGTTTCTACATTTTCAGACCTTGTCAACCTTATTCTAGTCGAAGAATTCTTTCGATGTATTCCTACTCCCATCCGTCTTCATTTAGCGGATAAGGAAGAAACCAACTTCATCAGATGTGCGAAGTCGGCCGACACCTACAGCCTTATACACAGGTTGACAACTGACACATCTTCCAGTAAGAAGTCTTGGTCTAGTTATGACAAAGTGAGTACCGATCAGGCGAGCTCTCAATTATATTGTAAGTATTGCAAGCTCTATGGACATACCATAGATAAATGTGGAAAAGCCCAATACAAAGGCTATAGTGAAACTCCTAAACCCAAACAGACTCCTCCTAAGGCCGGTAAGCCTGTGATGAATGTTGGTGTTCCTGTTAATGATCTTTCTCTCTTCAGCAAACACCTGTACCCTGGAACTGTCTCTGCCAACAGTACAGATGCGGAGGGATGTTCTAAAGTGAAGATCTTGAGGGACACAGCGGCTCTTCAGTCAATAATATTGAAATAGGCTGTGCCTAACATCACTTACACCGGGGAGACGGTCCTTATCACTGACATTACTGCTACCACTCCGTGTCCACTCGCCAGAGTCCACCTGAATTGTCCTTTCGTGACTGGTGAAGTCCAAGTCGCCATCAGAGAAAAGCCTTTTCCCATGAAAGGGGTATAACTTCTCCTGGGCAACAACTTGGCCGAAGATCTGCAACCTTCCAACTTGATCATCATGGACAAACCCCAGGTATGTGACTCTGTAGTGGAAAACCCCATCTTGAAGTATGTTTCAGCAGAGGTCCAAGAGAGTGATGAAGTCTCTCCTCCGGTTTTGGTGACAACCCGTTCGCAAGCTGCACGCCCGCAACCAGCTGACTCTACTGCAACAGCTGTCTCTCAAGACCATCAGAATCTACCTCCGAATCTTACTATGTTGAAGTTCCGTAAGTTACAGAGGGAGGATCCTTCATTAACACCATTATCTTTCCAGGCCGAGACTCAATCTGACAGTATTCCTGGGTTCTTCCTAGAGAACCAATTGCTCTACCGCAGGTACCGACCCAGTAAACTAACGGAGGATGACGATTGGGCTAATGTCGACCAACTAGTAGTTCCCACCAGCCTTCGGCTTGATATTCTACACCTGGCCCATGGAGCACTTTCTCACTATGGTTTTAATAAAACCTATCACGGAATCAGACAAGACTACTACTGGCCTGATATGATTAAATTAATAAAAAGTTATATACAACAGTGTCATACATGTCAGATGGCAGGAAAACCTAACTTCCCAATTCCCAAGGCTCCTTTGATTCCTATCCCGGTGCCTTCGGAACCATTTCACACTCATCATAGACTGTGTTGGTCCTTTACCCCGGACCAGTTCTGACAACGCATATATACTAACCATCCTGTGTCCAACCACCAGATTCCCCATAGCAGTTCCTGTAAAGAACATTACGGCTGCTACGGTGGTGAAACAACTATTGAAGATCTTTACCCAATATGGATTTCCTCGGGAGATTCAAAGTGACTGTGGCACCAACTTCACCAGTGATCTCTTCAAGAAGACACTGGAAGAATTCAACATCACTCAGGTATTGTCCAGCCCCTATTATCCTGCTTCACAGGGTTCTCTTGAACGTAGTCACCAAACGATAAAATCACTCCTTAAGAAATTTTGCAATGAAACCATGAAAGACTGGGATAAAAAACTTGACATCATCATGTGCATTTTCAGAAGTCTCCCAAATGAGTCTCTAGGAGTATCTTCTTATGAGATGCTCTACGGACGTAAGTGGGGTACTCCTCTTAAATCTGTTAAAGACTCTCTACATAATGCCACCTTCAGTGACCCTCAACATGTGCCCCAGTTTCTTCAAAAGTTAAAGCACATTCTAGAGAGAGTACGTAAATTTGCTAATGATAATTTATTGAAAGCTCAAGATAGGATGAAGACTCATTTTGACAAACGCAGCAAAATCAGGAAATTTGAAACAGGAGACTTCGTGTTGGCATATTTTCCGATCCCTGGTTCTCCATTGCAAAATAAGTTTTCAGGACCCTACCACATCAAGGAGTGCCGAAACAACCACAACTACGTTCTTGAAACTCCAGATAGGCGGCGAAGGACCCAGTTGTGCCACGTCAATCTTCTGAAGGAGTATAAAGGTATTCCCCCCACTGTGCTAATATCTCTCTACACTTTTAAAGATACATACCTCGACAGTGAGACCTTCCCTGCTTCTCCTCCTTCTCCTCCGGTCGTGATGGTCAAGCGGATTAAGGCGTTCTGTACCAGTTGCGTTGCTCCTGGTAGTATGGGTTCGAGTCACTTCTGGGGTGTGGGTTTTCAGTTGCATATAGTCCTGGGGACCATTCATGCTTGTTCACATTTGTGTTCCTCACGTGTGCCCCAAAGAATGAGGTGATTTGATAAAATGCTATGTCCAAGATTACCATCCGAGTGCCGGTGGGGAAGTGGTTCAAATAGTTTTGGCAATCACTTCCTTATGTCCGGTCGTGATGGTCAAGCAGATTAAGGCATCCTGTACATACCAGTTGCGTTGCTCCTGGCAGTATGGGTTCGAGTCACTTCTGGGGTGTGGGTTTTCAGTTGCATATAGTCCTGGGAACCATTCAGGCTTGTTTGCATTTGTGTTCCTCACATGTGCCCCAAAGAATGAGGTGATTTGATAAAATGCTATGCCCAATATTACCATCCGAGTGCCGGTGGGGAAGTGGTTCAAATAGCTTCGGCTATCACTTCCTTATGTCTGGTCGTGATGGTCAAGCGGATTAAGGTGTCCTGTACATACCAGTTGCGTTGCTCCTGGCAGTATAGGTTCGAGTCACTTTTGGGGTGTGAGTTTTCAGTTGCATATAGTCCTGGCGACCATTCAGGCTTGTTCGCATTTGTGTTCCTCACGTGTGCCCCAAAGAATGAGGTGATTTGGTAAAATGCTATGCCCAAGATTACCATCCGAGTGCCGGTGGGGAAGTGGTTCAAATAGCTTCGGCTATCACTTCCTTTTGTCTGGTCGTGATGGTCAAGCGGATTAAGGCGTCCTGTACATACTAGTTGCGTTGCTCCTGGCAGTATGGGTACGAGTCACTTCTGGGGTGTGAGTTTTCAGTTATATATATATATATATATATTATATATATAATATATATATATATATATATATATATATATATATATATATATATATATATATATATTAGTATATTTTGGTAGCAGTCTTTCCTGTAGACATATATTATTAAATATGACCGAAAAAGTAAGATTAATAATTCTAACACGAATTTTCTTGCTTTTCCTTATGTTTCTTTTTACTGGTGACGGTAAATGAAAAATCAATTCTCCAAAATTCATTTTATTTCTAGTCTGACACGACACTTGAGCGCGTTTCGTAAAACTTATTACATTTTCAAAGACTTTAGTTTATCCACACACAACTTATGCCTGAAACAGCATTGGGTCTTATACATGCATTTGGGTGAGGTGATGTAATACAATAGTGGGGTGAAAAAACAAACTTTCAACAAAACACAGAACACGGAACAATGGGTATAGATTTGCAGAAGTTGGGTAAAAATAGAACTGCAGAAGGCCTATTGGCCCATATTTCTTGATGTTTCTATATTGGAGCGGAGTCTTGAAGTGGGTAGAATATAGTTGTGCGTTAATTGGCTGTTGATTGCTGGCGTTGACTTCTTGATGTGTAGTGTCTCGCAGATGTCAAGCCGCCTGCTGTCGCTGTATCTATCAATGATTTCTGTGTTGTTTGCTAAGATTTCTCTGGTGATGGTTTGGTTGTGGGAAGAGAATATATGTTCCTTAATGGAGCCCTGTTGCTTATGCATCGTTAAACGCCTGGTCAATTCCAGCAATCCAGAAGTCAATACCAGCAATCAACAGCCAATTAACGCACAACCATATTCTACCCACTTCAAGACTCCGCTCCAATATAGAAACATCAAGAAATATGGGCCAATAGGCCTTCTGCAGTTCTATTTTTACCCAACTTCTGCAAATCTATACCCATTGTTCCGTGTTCTGTGTTTTGTTGAAAGTTTGTTTTTCACCCCACTATTTTATTACATCACCTCACCCAAATGCATGTATAAGAGCCAATGCTGTTTCAGGCATAAGTTGTGTGTGGATAAACTAAAGCTCGCTGGACTTGTGATCCTGTGGTCCTGGGTTCGATCCCAGGTGCTGGCGAGAAACAATGGGCAGAGTTTCTTTATACCCTATGCCCCTGTTACCTAGTAGTAAAATAGGTACCTGGGTGTTAGTCAGCTGTCATGGGCTGCTTCCTGGGGGTGGAGGCCTGGTCGAGGACCGGGCCGCAGGGACACTAAAAGCCCTGAAATCATCTCGAGATAACCTCAAGATAACCTATATAATGAGTTTTTTGGGGCTTACAGTCCCCAAGTGGATATTTGCAGGCATAGACGACGTTGGTCTCTTTTAAATCATTCTGCTTTGTGTCTGGAGAGTTTTCATGAGTAGGTTGGCCGTTTTCTTGGTTTTATAGTAAGTGGTCAATTGTATCTTCTGATTTTTGTCTGTAGGGATAACGTTCCTATTAACAATATCTTTCAGGACCCTTTCCTCCGTTTTATGAGGTGTGGAAAAAACGTTCCTGTAAAATAGTCAAATAGGGGGTACAGGTGTTGTGTTAGTTGACTCTTCATAGGTTGCATGGCGTTTCACCTTCCTTTTTATGATGTCTTCAACGAAACCATTGGGGAAGCCGTTGTTGACTAGGACCTGCCTTACCCTGCAGAGTTCTTCATCGACTTGCTTCCATCCTGAGCTGTGGCTGAGAGCACAGTCGACGTGAGCATTGACAACACTTCTCTTGTACCTGTCTGGGCAGTCACTGTTAGCATTGAGGCACATTCCTATGTTTGTTTCCTTAGTTTAGACTGCAGTGTGAAAACCTCCACTCCTTTCCGTTACTGTTACATCTAGAAAGGGCAGCTTCCCATCCTTCTCCATCTCGTAAGTGAAACTCAACACAGAACTCTGCTCGAATGCCTCCTTCAGGTTCCACAGACGTCTGATATATGGGATATATATATATGGGATTTATAGTGGAGGGAATTCCGAGGTATTTAACTCCAGATATCCCATTTCGGGGTCTGATATCCCATTCAGAGCTCTTTAGGGCTCAGAGTATGGTGTAGTGGATACAAATGAGTACCTGCCATCTTGATGGCCAGGGTTCGAGTCTCCTAGCGGGTGTGAGTGTCTAAAGTCCTATACTTCAAAACTTGGTTTAAAGCAAGTCAGTGCATTAAGCATGGGCACTGTATTCTCCCATATAACAGGGCTTGATGGAAAAACGTTAGTGATCCCTCACTGTCTCATTGCCTTGAGAGGATGGGATATCTGGAGTTAAAACCTCCAGAATTTCCACCTCTTTAGGGCTCTGAGTATTGTGTAGTGGATACAAGTGCGTATCTGCCATCTTGATGGCCAGGGTTCGAGTCTCCTGGTGGGTGTGAGTGTCTAATGTTCTATACTTCAAAACTTATGGTTTAAAGCAAGTCAGTGCATTAAGCATGGGCACCGTGGTCTCTCATATAACAGGGCTTGATGGAAACGTGAGTGATCCCTCACTGTCTCATTGCCTGGAGAGGATGGGATATCTGGAGTTAAATACCCCAGAATTCCCATCTCTTTAGGGCTCTGAGTATAGTGTAGTGGATACAAGTCCGTACCTACCATCTTGATGGCCAGGGTTTGAGTCTCCTGGTAATTGTGAGTGTCTAAAGTTCTATATATATATATATATATATATATATATATATATATATATATATATATATATATATATATATATATATATATAGATATATATATATATATATATATATATATATGTACTATTTATCTTTTATGTGCCAATTTCCGAGGAAGTAGGATATCATAGTCTTGAAACTGAAATCATAACACATGGCTACTACCAAAGTATAACCCCTACAAGGCTTAAACAAACAGCCAGTATGGCTAAAACAGAAAAAGTGAAAAAGACCCTCACAGGTCTGACCAGACAGATTAATAAATTTCAAGATCTGTCATAGCAATCACTAGTCAATTATGTTGAACTGAAAAATTATTTTCTTGTAGCCACAAGTTCAGCAAGTCAAATGCCATATAGAAAATTATTTTGCCGAACCTGCCAATACCAATTTAACTGGCACAGTATTAGACAATGTTATGGCTGATCTGGCACTGTATGAGGATGATGTACATACCAGGTTGAATCCCTTCGTTTAAATAATTAACAAGTGTAAGGCATCTACCACAGCTTTCCCGAACACAGCACAGCCAGAAGTCAAGCTGCCTTCAGTCAGTCTCCCTCATTCTCTGGAATGGAGGATGAAAGTTGGGATAACGTCTGGAATAAATTTGTTGACTCAGTGGACTCTAAAGTCACTCTACCTAAAACAACAAAATTCATATAATTACAAGCTAAATTTAAGGGAGAAGCTTTAAAGGTGGTGTCAAATTTAGAATTAAATAGTGATGGCTATGATCTTGTAGTCCAGCTCTTTAAGGATAATTATGTTGACACAGTGAGAGCTGTTACAATCGTAGTCCAAAAGTTTTTAGACTTGCATGGACCATGGACCAGTACTGACCTTAGTTGTAGACAAAATCACATCTGACCAATATGTTCATTGTCTAGGGAAAACAGCCAAACTCCTACAAGAAAGGGGCATCCAAGTTAGCTGATAATAAATCACATCTGATCACCTCACCGATACAGGAATACTTGAAGGTGCAGACTATTATCACAAATTCATCATGGGACAAGCTAAAAGGCAGGGAATGAACCTGTTATTGTCTGTGAGAGGCAATTTGCTCACTGGCCCTCTATTAAATCAAAGGCAACCCACACCTGTTGACAGCAAACAAGTCAATTCAGTGATGGTAGCATGGCTAGGCAGAGAGCAGTCACCGCTTAAGTTCAGAGATATGTCTGAGGATGAACTGGTTTCCCCCTGTACATAAATTATAAGATCTAGCCACCCTAGGCATTGTCCGTGAGCAACCTAGTCCAGATGATACATGTATGTATAAATAATACCTAGACTCAGTTATCTATATAGATAATCAATACAGCATTAGGTTACCTTGGAAACTGAATCACCCTCAGCTTCCAGTAAATCGATTCATGGCGCAAAACCAATTAAGATCTCAGGTGTTGTGCTTAAATAGACAACATGAAAATCTGAAATTGTACCCTGAAATAATCCAACAACAGATTGAAAATAAATTCATCAAAGTTGTAACAAATGATAACCCTAATGAGGGACACAATTTACCACACCATGCCATACTAAAAGACCCAATTACAACCCCCTATAAGGATTGTGTTTAACTGTAGTGCAAAAGGTAAACAAAATAGTGTCTCATTGAATGACTGCCTTCAAACAGGTTCAAGCCTAACACAGATGTTATACAATGTGCTTTTAAAATTCCGCATAGAAACTTATACATGCATGGCCGACATAAGCAAACCATTCCTTAGAGTAGGTCTCCAAGAAGAAGACTGTAACTACACAAATTTCCTATGGATCAAGGAGCCTAGTGATCCACACAGTGAAATAATTACCTAAAGGTTTGCATCAGTTTTGTTTGGAGCTACTTCTTCACTGTTTCTGTTCCTAGCAACCTTAGTTATGCATTTGAAGAAGTCTAATAGCCTAAATAAAACTGAAATTAGGAACATCCTGTATGTGGACAATTTCCAAGGAACTACCAGCAGTGAAGAGAAACTGCTGAACATATCATGAGATCAATCGAGAGTTGTTGGGAGCAAATAGGCCTCTCCAGTCGTGGGCCTCAAATTAAATCAACTGATAAGTTAAGTTAGTAAGATAAGTTACTAGTGCAAGACTGTTGGCAAGCCAAAATTGGTTAGGACAATCCTTTAACAACTGACCTACAAGAAAAATGGCAGTTACTAACATCGAATCTAAGTGAGCACTAAGCACCCGTAAGTCTCCTCATAACACCAGCTTGTCAAGCTGCATGTGTTCATGAAGGGTCAGGAAAGGCATATGGCACTGTAGCCTATTTGGTAATGCACAAGCAGGCAACTCTGTTTACATCCAAAGCTAAGGTGGCACTGTCAAAGAAGCGGTCATTGCCACAGTTAGAAATAACCGCCCTACTGGTAGACATCAGATTGGCTCATTACCTGACCAAAACAATAAGTAGCCTCCACTTTGAAGAAACAGTGGTATTATCAGATAATGAGGTAGTCCTACAATGGGTGAGAAACAATAACAACAAAAATTCATATCTGAGTAACCGAGTTAGGGAAATATGAGAATTGTCAGCAGGGTACAAACTGAGATATGTACCCACATAGTAGAATCCAGCTGATGGTCTCTCCTGACTCTACACAATTAACCAAGGTCGAGATGTGGTTCAATGGACCTTAGTGGCTAGTCAGTGACCTAAATAAAAGCCTCAAGTCATTGTGACCAATTTCACTACTCCCACCAAGATACCAGAGCCACATCGGACTTTGGTAATTGATCTTAATTAATCAGTACTCCGAACTGAACAAGCTACTAGGCGTAATGCAAAGGTTGTTTTTTCCTAAATATGATGTAAATCATATATAAACTCACTAGTCCCTTAAAATACTGGGTCTAAAGAGCTCAAACAAAATTCTAAGAGATGGATATTGAAAATCTCCTTAAGAAACTAGAGAATGATCTGGGTCTCTGGATTGACCTGGAGAGTAATAATATATTAAGGTGCGGAGGTAGTTTACAATATGACAACATAGACTTCGAAGTAAAGAATCTAATGTTTCTTCCTTGCCAACACATAGTAATTAAGCTGATTATGTTATACATCCACAAACACTGCACTTTACGTGGTGGGGTACTAGATACCCCTCACCACTTTAAGACAACAGTTCTGGCTTCCTAGAGGTCTCCATACTATAAAGTTCATAATAAAATCCTGTGTAATCTGCCAGAGGTATGATGTTCAGGTGTGTACTCCCTAAGAAATTAGTTGTCCACCTTTGTCCTTTTGAGACTACTGGGGTAGACTACATAGGAGCTCAAATACTCACACTCACTAAAAACAAAGTTCGAGTGAAGTCGTATATCTGCCTATTCACCTGTGCCACAACAAGGGGAGTACATTTAAAAGTGACTCCCGACATGAGTGATGAGGCATTCATACAGGCTTTCCGCAGGTTTGCTGCCCGTCGATCTTGCCCTAAGTTGATGTTCTTAGACAATGGGTCCAACTTGGTGGCAGAGGAAGCATGTCTGAGAGAAATCTGGAACCACCCAGAGGTCGTTCTGAATCTGTTCACTGCTCTGAATCAACGGCAGTGTCACCGGACGTTTATACCCCACAGAGCACCATCCTCTTGAGGTTATCTTGAGATGATTTTGGGGCTTGACGTCCCAGCGGCCCGGTCCTCGACCAGGCCTCCTTTTTGTTACACCCCTCCCCCGGAAGAAGCCCGTAGCAGCTGTCGAACTCCTAGGTACCTAATTTCTGCTAGGTAACAGGGGCATCCAGATGAAAGAAACATTTTGCCCATTTGTTTCTGCCTCCACCGTGGATCAAACCCGGAACCTCAGGACTACGAATCTGAAGCGCGGTCGACCCAGCTGTCAGGCGCCCTTGGCAACCATGGCAGGCACCCTTGGCAACCATGGCAGGCACCCTTGGCAACCATGACAGGCACCCTTGGCAACCATGGCAGGCACCCTTGGCAACCATGGCAGGCACCCTTGGCAACCATGGCAGGCACCCTTGGCAACCATGGCAGGCACCCTTGGCAACCATAGCACGGAGGCTTCTATGAACACATGGTGGGCACAATGATAAAAGCCCATCCACCATCAAAAGATTGACTTACAGGAATTACAAACCATTGTCACTGAAATTGAATCTCAAGTCAATAACAGACCACAGACCTACCTCTCACAACGTGAACCATTAAAGCCATTTAATCTAATGTATGGGGGATATCTTAACCATCTAGCATCCTTCACGGACGAGGGACCTGAAAATCCTTCGTATGTCAGAAAGACTGACTTGGTTCAGAGCTTTAAACATCTGTCACGAGTAATAAGTTGGTGGAATGACGTTTGGACTCGAAAATACCTAACTACTCTGAGAGAGTATCACTATGGGGCAAAAAACCCCTGTAACAAGATCAACCTAAACCCTGGTGACATTGTTCTGGTGGACTGTGAGAGACTATGCGCAGAGGTCAGAAGTGGTTGATAGGTCAGAGAGTCTCTGTACATCCAGACAACCAGGCCATCTTGAGAATAGTGAAAGTAAAGTGTTGAGGCACCATTACTGTCCATATCTTAGAAAAACTAGTTCCACTTGCATTAGCAGGAAAGGAAGTAGCCCAGAAACTCCCATATTTGTTCAGACAACAACACAACAGTGCAAATTAAGAATCAAGCAGTATTATAACACGGAAGAAGTTTAACTTCACCAGAATTTGAAGGACAATGAAACCCCCTAGAGATTTCTAACACTTGCAACTGTAGTATGGTACCTCTGTACTGTACAAACTGATGCACAAAGGTGCCACTAACATAATCTTAAATTAATTTTGTAATTCTGAGGAGGAGTATCAGTGTCCATTAGTTCTAAACAGTGGACTCCGACCCATGTTTCTTCTCCATCCCCCCAGAATTTTGTCAGAAATCCTGACACAAAATTACTAACCCCTAACCTACCAAGCCAAAACGATTATGTTAGGACATACTAATATTACTAACCCACTAATAATCATGAGAGAATCACTATTGGAATCAAGTATAATGGTTTATCAAAGAAAATTGTGTGAGATATTTTTCTACACTTACCTCCCTTAGGAGGTGGACTACAAACATAAAGAACTGCTTACTAGCAGATATTTCTACTCTAAGCATGAGCCCAATAGAAAAAGGAAAAGTGGGAGCAAACCGCCAGGCTCCCACCACTAGGGTGAAAACCTGTCCATGTAGGCCGCTGGTTCTTCTTAGTTAAAAAAAAAAAAACGTTAAAACTAATAAAGGGTAACCGATGGGTTCTCACAAAAATTTTACTTTGATGTGTGGCGCTATGAATTGAAATTAGAATTTCCCAAGAACAGCCGTCATTAAAAAAGACCACATTTACAGACAATCGTATAAAGCAGAACATGGATGGCAAAGAATGGTTGAAGGGTTGACATCAAAGACCGTTTTCTATAACAATATAACAATTTATTAACAAGAGACTAAACTACTACAACATCGAGTTTACGTTACGTTAATGTCCATCAGGTGGCACAAAAACAACAGCTAAATAGCAACGACTCTGGTCCATTGCTGTGCAGCTGAATACTGAACTAACCTGAACAGAGGTGTGCCAACTGACGACTCAATATTGCAAACAAATAATTCACAAGCCTAAGTTTACTCAACAGTGAGTGAATCGTTACGTTAATGTTTATCCAGTGGCACTTGCAACACAGCTATTCAATAGCCCTCAAGAAATAACAGCAGTCTCCATCATGCTGACACTTCGGGCTGACTAAATGAACTAATTGAACAATGATGCCCACTGATGACAAAAGCTTGCAATCAATATTGTCACGGCTTCACGGTGACCAGATACTATAATCACAATCTTACGGGTCCTCCAGCCCTCCAAGCAAGATACCCACGTAACTAGGCGGGTAGTCCAATACTGACTCCCACTATCACAACCTAATGTGAACACTCTTTGCAGCTCCACGCAAGAAGTTGCAAATGTAACCAAAGCCAGGCAAGGTGGGATTCTGAGACACTTCTCCAGTAATCCCTAATAATAATCCTGATAGTAATCCTCCAGTAATAATCGGAGGACGAGGGCTCGGAGTCTTCACTGTCCAATTCGGACAGGGAGGACGAACCGCCTAGCCCATTAAGGAATCATGGAAGGAGAGGCAATATTAGGGCGGCGGTGGGCGCCCCCGATGGCGCCGATCCCGACATGCCCCCCCCGGACGGGACCCCCCAGGAAGCTTCTTGGAAGGAAACCATGGTAGAATTCCTCGCAGCTATTGCACCCAGGGGCCAGGAAACCGGATGGGGGGAGGAACTCCTTGATGAGGCAATCACAGACCTGGTCAGTGGTAACGGCCATAACGTGGATAGGATCCTTGAGCGCCATGCTCGAGTGGTTACTTCTGCCAAAAGATCTGGTGACCACGCACCGCGTCCTCGCCATGCGCGCCGACGGAGACCTCCACCGACAAATCGTACCGATCCATCCCAACCTCCAACAGGACGAAAGAGGGAGCGAAGGGCACAGTATGTTCTGTGTCAGAGCCTGTACGAGAAAGATCGCTCAAAAGCCGCTGCGCGCGTCCTTTCTGGAGACTGGAAAGTAACCCCCACTGAGGTGGAGCCAGCTCGTCTCTTTCCATTCTGGGAGGCGCTATTCTCTAGACCCACATCGCCGGACCGCCGCCCAATTCGTGACCGTGATCCAGTTAATCAGCAACTAGGGGACCCTATAACATCCGAGGAAATCCTTGTTGCTCTCAAGGCAAGCAGCAATGCTGCTCCCGGCCCAGACGGAATCACTATACGTCTACTTAAAGCTATACCCGTCAGGGTGTTTGCAAAACTGTTTAATCTGTGGTTGGTAAACAAATCCCTGCCGCAACCATTTTGCAAGAACAAGACAGTGTTATTACCTAAGAAACCTAACCCGGACTCACCTTCCCATTATCGCCCCATAACCATGTCATCTACGATAGTGAGGCTGTTCCACAAGATCCTGAGCAGCAGGCTCTCCGGGGTAGTCAGGATCGACAGGCGGAAGAAGGCTTTCGTTCCCGTGGACGGATGCCCTGAAAACCTGGTGATCCTGGACGCCCTCCTAGCTGAGGCTCATGCGCTTAAGCACAACACGCACCTAGCGTTTCTGGATATGGAGAAGGCTTTCGATAGCGTCTCCCATCCGGCCATCCATCGGGCCATGAAACGCAAAGGCATCCCAAAGCCTTTAAGGACATACATTATGTCGGGCTATGATCGGTCCTCAACCGTGATAACCAGTCAAGGGGAGAAATCGAAGGACATCCTGATCACTAGGGGGGTGAAACAGGGTGACCCCCTGTCTCCATTTCTTTTCAACCTAATAATTGATGAGGCAATTACTAGGGCTAAGGATCTGGGGCTAGGGGTTGGACTGGGTGGTGAAAAGATATCAGCACTGGCGTTCGCAGACGATCTGGTTGTGGCAGCGGAAACGGCTGCCGGACTACAGACACTCATAACGAGTATTTGCCGCACACTGCACGGCGCTGGTCTTAAAGTGAACGCTGCAAAATGCCGTACGCTAAGCATAGCGATCGATGCACATCGCAAGACGTGGCATGTCCCCACTAGGAAGGCATATTACGTCGGGGACGATGCTATCGGTACTATGAGCGTGGCGGACGAGTATAAGTACTTATGGATTCTTATCGGGGCCGGGGGCAGACGCATATCCTATGGTTCCCTGTTTGAGGACGGCCTGACCAACATAACGAAGGCGCCACTCAAACCCCAACAGAGGTTATACCTACTAAAGCACCACCTAATCCCCAAGATGAACCACCGCCTTGTCCTCGGACGTGTGGCTAAAACGGAGTTGGCGAGGCTTGACCGGCGGCTGCGGCACGTCACTCGTGGCTGGCTGCGGCTGCCTCATGATACTCCCAATGCCTTTATCCACGCGGACGTGAAAGATGGTGGACTAGGAATACCCGACTTTGCCACATCGATCCGGCTGCAAAAGAACAAGCGGCTCGGGGCGCTAGTAGAGTCGGAGGATCGAGTGGTAGTGGCAGCGGCTCTCCTACCCGCGTTCCAAGCGCGAATGCGGCGATGGGTAGACCCGACCACGGCCGCCGGAACCCCGTCCAACAGAACGACCGAGTGCTCCAGGAGGTGGAAAGCAAAACTGTACAGCATGGTTGATGGGGCCGGCCTCGCGTCCTCTTGTGAGGTACCTTCCAGCCACAAGTGGGTCGCATCCGGTACCCATCTGCTAAGCGGAGGAGATTTTGCTCACGCCATCCAGATCAGGGCAAACGCTGTGGCCACGCCAGGGGTAGACCCGAGGCTTCTGGTCTCTGCGATGCCTGTCGGAAACCAGGAACCCTGGGCCACATATCCCAGGCATGCCACAAGACGCACGGGGCTCGGGTGAAACGTCATGACGACATCACCCGGTTCGTAGCCGGCCGCCTGCGGCAAAGAGGCTTCGAGGTGGAACGCGAAGTCCGTATACCAGATGGAGGGACCTTCTGCAAGCCTGACATCATAGCTTGCAAAGGTGACGAGGCCTTCATATTAGACACCCAGGTCTCAGCTGATAACTTCCCACTCTCCCGTCCACATCAGAGCAAGTGCGACAAGTACGGCACCCCCGAGATCCTGCAGAAGGTCCGGGAGTATACCGGGAAGCATACAGCATCCGCCTCTTCGATAACCCTTAATTGGAGAGGAGGATGGTGCAAGGAGAGTGCACGCGGTTTAATGGATATGGGTCTCACCAAGAGCGACCTCGAGATCTGCTCTGTGAAGGCCCTGACCTGGGCATATTAATATATAGAATATGGTCCAAGACCACGTCACGGGGCAGACCACCTTAGTCCCAGGATCATTGTGCACAGGGTGCATAAGGGTCAATATAGTCTCGCTTAGGTGAACCGCAGCCACGATAGCTGGTAGCCAACTATCTAAGCAGAGTTGTCATCCAGAGTACCACTTCTCCCAATGGCTTCTCACAAGAGGGCGGAGGACCTGGCCGGAGCCCGCAAGTGGGTAAGGCGGCGGCCGGAGGGACCCCATGCACATACGTGATATCCCTCCCGCTCCGGGGCCCTGTTAGGAGCTTCCACTGTGTCTAGTTTTCCATGTATGCCGATGTCAAGCCATCAACCCTGCCGTTTAGGCAGCTTGCTGCTTTGGCCTTCAGCGTTTGTTCTTTTTTTTGTTATACTGTGCACCCTACCTATGTGTGCTGTGTCCATATAGAAAAAACCAAGACAAAAGAATTTCCATTTAATTTTATTTTATTTTCAGGTTATTATTATGTATTATTAGTATCATCTTTAACTCTTGTGGGGTGAGAGATCTGCCATTTTGTGTATTTTAGTTTGGTGTTGTTAGGGTATTAGGTATGCTTAGGGGTGCCATCTCGCCATGCCCTATGGCTGGGGGGATCGGGCCCTGAAGCTATATCAAAACCCTATACCCCCCCCGAAGTGGCAAGGGGAGTTAGGGGACAAAAAAAATT
>WNGS01165503.1:9535378-9553331 GCA_020271785.1 Procambarus virginalis | reverse complement strand
GATTAAGTTTTTTTTTTTATTTTTACATGCAAGTATAAGGCAAAAATACAATAAAAAGAACAGAAGAAACAAAATAAGCAAAACAAAAAACCACCGGCCAGAAGGACCGACAGCACAGCACAAAAACAACCAACAGCAACAGAACACAAGAAAAAATAGTGTAAAAAGGCTAACAATACCCAAAAAAACAATAAACATAAACAAGACAAACATCATAACACACAGAGAAAGCATAAGGAGAACAAATAAAAGAATTAAAAAATATATAAAATAATAAAATCATAAAACATACAACAAGCCAAGAAACATAAACATAAGCCACACATGGCACAATAACAACACAAACAATAAACAAAAACATGCACAACCAACCACTTGCAGTGCAAGAAATAAAAAGAGAGGCACAAGCTCAGAACACAATAGGGAAAACAGCATAGTCAGAGGGGCACATAAACAACAGAATCAAAGAAACAAATAATCATGAAACCACGTGGTGGCCATATGTGCTGGCCACATGCCTTGGCCACATCTTGAGCCACGCTATGGCCACACATGCCTTGGCCACACCTGGGGCCACACTAGTCGACACACATGGGAGTGGGCTAGGCGTTCTTCAGCTTCGTGCTTCAGCAAGTGAGGTTGTGATGGGGGAGTGAATGTAAAGAGAGGGGTAATGTGATTACTCATTATTATGTATGTAAGTTACAGTGTCTCAGGACTGAGGCTAATTCCGGTACCAGCTGTGTTGTCCCATAGCGCCTGCCAGGCGAGGGATGCAAGTTGAGAGGTAGCTGTCTGTACTGACGTCAAGGTGACTGTCTGTGTTGTGACGTGAGGGTGAATGTTATACACAGAACCACACATGTAGATGTGTATGGATATATTTTGTGTGTAGACTGACTCGAGTATGTAAACCAGTCAGTGTAGATATTTCTCCCATATAAGTGATTGTTGATCTGTCGATTCAATATATATCGTTCAGAGTCAAGATCAATGCCATGTTGCTGCAAGTTAATTTTATTATTTCAGAGATAGGCAAGCCAATGTAGTTAGGGCTGTCAGTGGACACCCTGAGGTCTGTATAATTATGTATTAATTACTCTAGTGATATATATAATATATATAAATGTGTAATTTCATGTTGTTGTGATGCATGATGGGTAAGCTATTTGATTTGTGATCATTGATTAGTGTGTACCATTTCCATGTGTTTCATTTGCATGTATATTATTACAGTGTTGTGTGGTGAGTCAGTAATTGAGATTGCTGACTGATTGCATAGTGATATCATTAGCATGTGGAGAGTGCACCTGGAGCTGCTGTGAGGTACAGACGTGTCGTTTGGCCTCTGGTAGTTTGGGGTGTTTGCCGTTTTCGTCGCCAGGGGTGTGTGGACGTCTCCACCCTCCCTGCAGTTGCTGCTTGGCTGGTGTTGACGTTGCACACTTGCGATGGGAGTCCTTCTCCCTCCTGTGATGAGAGTAAACTCTGTGGGACTGGAGTTTACGGGCCGTGTTGGCTATCCTCTAGTTGAGCTTGTCATGTGTGACATGCTCCGTGTCCCGGTCGACGACGTCTACGGAGTTGAGCTGGTAACTGCTCACCGGGTTATTATCAAGTTGGCGGGGGAGAAGGTCTACCGTGCGTTCCTCCGCCGTTACGAGGGGCGTTCCTTGTCGCTGCCGGATAGTGCCGGCTCTGTGACCATTACAGACCGTAGTGATGCCCTGACCTACGTGAGTGTGCATGGGGCACCCTTGGAGTTTCCCGAAGATCTACTCCGGCGTTACTTCCAGTAGTTTGGCGCGGTCGTCAGTGTGCGGGTGCACACGCTGTCCTCAGGGAGGTATAAGGGTATGCGGATGGACATTCGTACCCTTGGGATGTGCCTGAGGTCTGACATTCCTTCTTCAGTCTGGATTCTGGGGTACTACATCTGGGTATACTATGCCCGGCAACGCCATACCTGCTTTCAGTGTGGCCTGTTGGGGCATCAGGCTGCCGGGTGCTCGGAGGCTGCAGTCGCTCCTGTGAACCTGTTCCAGGAGGAGGATTTCCCGCCGCTCCCTGTTAGGGTGGATTCTGTGGGTGAGGATGTGGACGTCCAGTTGGCTGCTGCGGCTCCCCTTGCGTCACCCGGCGGTCCTCCTGATGGTGCGGCCCCTTCACCGTGTGTTCCGGTGCCGTCGGCTGATCTTCCTGCCCCTGTCGCTGTCCTGGCTGCTCCCGGTGGTCTTCCAGATGGTCTCTGCATGTCGTCGACGTCTTCGTCTTCCTCGTCTCCTGCTGATGCGTCTGGCCCTGTGCCCTCGCTGAGTGTCTCGGCTGAGCTGGGTGCTGAAGTGGCTGCGGAGCCTTCTACTGTGTGTGGCCCGGTTCCCCCTGTAGTGGAGGCTGCTACTGTTCTGTGTCCGGCGTCGCTTCAACCGGCTGGTGGTGCCCAGGTTTCTGGGTCCACTTCTGGCTCTGACGATATCCGGCCGGAGCCCAAACGTTCCCGGCGTTCGTCTTCTGCCTGGGCCGATGTTGGGGATGTTATGATCCCAGGCAGCCGAAAAACGAGTCTCCCCTTGAGAATTATTCTATCAAGCCTGACCTGACTATAAGGTCTGGGAAATATAGAGGAGAAGACACGATGTAAAATAGCTGGTCGGATTTAGTAAACAGTTTGAGATTATGGGCAGTGAATAAGAAAATAGATAAATGACTGGTTAGGAGATGTGGATATTTTGCTGGAGGTGTGAGGCTTGCTTCTGGAGGGCCTTTGACCTCACTTGAGTGCCAGACATCGCAGAGGGAAGCTGCGCTCCGTTTGAGCACCCATCAGAAGGGAACCCCTAGTGATATATCTCCAAGAGAAGAGAAGTGTGCAGACGTGCCAGCTGTGGAATTGAGCTGGGAACGTTGTGGACTCAAGTCCTGGACGGCGAGGAGAGTATTAAGCCGCCCAGAGACATTTTCGTGGGCTGTGGAAGCGCCCTGATCAGACTCTGTCAGAGGGAAGAGCGCCCTCGACCAGACAATCTGTGGTAAGCACGATTTAAACCAGTTCATAGTGATTGCTTGTAGTTGGTCGTGTGCCCAGCGACAGTAGCAATGTTTATTGATAAGTTAGACATGTTTTGATAAGGCAGAAGGCCTGAAATAAGAGAGTGGAGAGGGAGGAACGTCATGGAGGACGGAGCGATGTCCATCCCCTCTGAGCGCTGGCAGGTGACTGTGGGCTCCTGACGGCGGAGGACCCTCCCAGAGTGAGTGAGGCCCGCCGGGCGAGGTGGAGCATGGACCCGCCTAACGGGGGAGTCCACTCTCACTGCATGTAGAGAGCAGATAGATGCTGGAGGCAAACATATTGTGTGGTTATTTTTGTTTATGTGTTTAAGGGGAAACATTTTTATTGGAGTGTCAATGGGTTGCAGGTTTGCCTTTGGGGAAGAAGTTGCTGAGAACTTCGAAGCCAGCACAGAGGGAGTAGTTGATGAGACTCCAAGGTAGTGGAGGAGAGGACCTCGAGGTGAGGAGAAGCAGTGAAGAGGAGTGTCACGGGCTTCTGTACAGGTGGTGAAGCGCCATAGCTGCTCGAGGAAACTTCATTGTGTAGCAGCCAGGAGAGCTGTGGAGGACCCTAGTAGATGTGGTGAAGCTCCATAGTTGCTCAAGGGAAACTTCATGTTGTAGCAGCCTGGAGGAGCTGCAGATGATCCTGGTAGTTAAACCTGGAAGAACCTGAAGAGATCAGGATAGTGGACTTCCAGATGTGGAAGGGAAGTTCTAAATAATTACTTGTAGGGAGGTGATAGAGTGTCTGGTTGTCATTAGCGTGCAAGACGCAGTGAGAGGTGAGTGATTGTTTGCCATTCTTGTGCCGAGGAGTGTTTATACTGAAGTTTAGAGTTACAGTCGTAGGCTGGATTACCTACAGATGTATGTGTTCTAGGACTGATAGAGTGATCGATTGATCATTGTTGTGTATCAAGGAACATTTATACTGATATATATATGTTATTGCATTCATACACTGATTTTTCCTTGTACATGTTTATAGATATATATATTCTCTTGCTGATAGTGTAACATTGTATTGTAAGACTTGATCTACTTGAGGAGGTTGATAATATTAGGTGGTGAATCAGGAGATAGGATACCACTTGATAAGCTGATGATAGAGTTCTGATGGTGTTGGAGTGCAACATGACAGAAATAGTATAGAGCGTAGGATTCATTCATTATTATTATATGTGTGTATGTATTGTGTATGTGCTTTGTCCAGTAAATGTATTCAAATTTGCTGGTGTTTGCCCTTCTCCTAGAGAGGCTTCCCATTGAATAGTAAAGAAGAAGAGAGAGAGAGAAAGAACCAAAAACCACCGCTGTGGACAGGGTAGGATGGAAAACTAGTAAGTCAAAGGGGATACAGGAGATCATATCACATAAGGAGAGAGTGGGGAGTCACAGCGGCTCGAGTGGGTGTGTGCATGTGACAACGAGGCTAAGTGTTGGAGCCGCATTCCCTAAACGTGTGACGTTGAGCCCCTCTTCAAGATCCAGAAGCACCTAGTGTGATCTCCTAGTAAAGTATAAGCACTCTTCCGAGTTGTGGGTTGGGTTGTCCAGAAAAAATGATCAACAACGACAACAGATCCAACCCATACTACAACAAAATTGGGGGCCTGTCCGGGAGAGTGAACTGACACATCCACACCCTGTCCAAGAGTGGATTGGTACACCCCTTGTTGAAATATACACTGTGTGACCGCAGGTGTATATTCTCTCTCTTGGGAAGACTCACAGGACAGGATAGATAAGGTGCAAGCATTTGTGGAGTCAGGCAAGCCTGAGGACTTGGATGGTTGCACGAGGGATCAATTAAAACAAATAGCAGAAAGTGCGGCATTAGGTTGAAAGCATCTAAAGTAGCAGGGATGAAGGATGAGATCCTGAGGCAGTTAACAGCCAAGAGTTAAGCGGCAGAACAAGGAGCCCAGAAAAAAGCTGAAAGTGGAAAGGAGGGCGATAGGTAGGATGAAATGAGATCCCAGGGATCGAGTAGGAGCAGCAAGAGTAGCCGCAGTAGCAGGAGTAGCCGAAACAGGACTCTGGAAAGGTTCCAGTTAGAACTCCAGATGCATCATGAGGACAAGGATAGACAGTTCCAGCTGGAAAAGATGAAATTAGAACTCCAGATAAAAGAGAAAACCAGTCTGGAAGTAGAAAAAAGAGAAAACCAGACTGGAGGTAGAAAAAGAGAAAGCAAGACTAGAGATGGAGAAAGAAAAAGAGAAAGCAAGACTAGAGGTCGAAAAAGATAAAGAGAGAACAAAACAAATGCAGATAGAAGCGAACAGGACCTTGGCTGAACAAAGGAATGAACATGGGTTGCCAGAGAGCACCACCCAGGTATCACACTCACCAGATGTTAGGGTTAGGGAGAAGGACATGTTTGTGCCCGAAGAGGCAGAGAGCTTCTTCGAGCACTTTGAAAAAGTAGCCAGCATCAAGGAGTGGCCACAGGAGGAATGGGCCCAGCTGGTCCAGTTAAGATTGACCGGTGCAGCCAGTGAGGCATACACCCAATTGTCACTGGAAGAGTGCCAGGATTATGCCACAGTAAAGAGCAGCATATTGCGCTCGTTTCAGTTAACCCCAGAAGCTTATAGGAAGCGCTTCAGAGAGATGATCAAAGTTGGAGCATGTACCTTTGCTGAGACAGCAAGGGATCTGGAAAGACGATTCCAGAAATGGATTGAGGCTGCTAGAGTTGGATCTTATGTTGACCTGAAGCAACTGACGGTCATGGAGATGTTCTTGGAGATGATGCATCCCGAAACAAAGTTCAAGATCCAAGAAGCAGGGATAAAGGAGGTGAAAGATGCCGCAGATAGGGCGAATATGATTACTGAAGCATACAAGAGCTTGAGAGAGAACAGAGTGAGAAGCGAGATGAGATGCAGCAATGGCAGATCCAGTGGAGTCCTGGGAGAGAGAAATTATGGAAGACCCAGAGGAGTTTGGGGTGAGAAGAATTTTGATAAATGGGCAGATAAACGTAAGTACCCTAAAACTCAGAAGAGTAGGTCGCGCACTTCGTCTGAAAGTGAAGATGGAGGAGCTAAACGAGAAACAAATCGTTATCCAGGAAATCAAGAGTCCAGTAAAACCCCACAGAGTGCAGGTAGTATGCCTGGTTCGAGGAATTCTCATGCGAGTGGACAAAGTCAGAGCCGCTCTGGTACATATAGAAGAGACTTTTCCCAGGTGAGGTGTTACAATTGTAACGGATTGGGTCATGTGATCCGAGACTGTCAGCAGGACAAGAGAGTTGTGTCCCTGGCCATGTGTGACCCCCGGAGTAAATATACTAATGTGTTCCGAGACAAACTACAGAAGGTGAACTTAGTGAACGAGAGGTATAGGCCGTTCATGAGCAAAGGTTGGATCAGTGTAGGAGGCCATCTTGAATTAGAAGTTGGTATCTTAAGAGATACCGGGGCTAATCAGAGCATGATTACAAGAAACCTGATTGGGAATGATCGACGGTTAGCTGGCAGGAGTAAGATGAAAGTATATGGGTTATTGTCTGAGAGTGACATGTCCGTATGTGCTGTCCAGCTAAGGTCGGAATATGTGTTGGCAGAGGTGATGTTGGGAGTGTGCCCCGACATACCTGTTCCAGGAGTCCAAGTGATCCTGGGGAGTGACTTGTGCGGGACAAAGGTGTTGCCAGGAGTCATAGTGGAGACTGTGCCAAAGGAGTGTCCAGAAGGCCACGGCACGGGTGGGACACCTGAGAGTGTGAACCTGACTGACATCCGAGGAAATGCGTCAGGAGACCGCGAAGCCATTGAGTACCCTGTCTCGGTAGTGATGGAGGCAGAGGTGGCCGACGGGGAAGACGCTGGAGAAGATAAACAGTGTCGATTCAACCGGTAGAAGATATCGACGTAGATATAGCGTGGCTGTTTGAGGAAGATCCGGCTCAGGAAGATGGAGTCTCGGTGAGGTCAAAAGTGAAGATGACCCAGCCGAAGAAGACTTATGTGAAGAGAATGGAACTGAGTAGAGCCCAGACTGCTGAAATTAAGAGTCGGAAGGTGAATGCAACTGTGCTGAGTAGAAATGAGGAGGGATGTGGACAGACTGAGGACGGGAGTAGAGCATTAAGTTGTCCACGAGCATAGTGGCATATGGAGAGTGGAGTTAAGTTGTTTGAGGTGCCAGGAGTTGACATGTTTTGCAGAAAACGTGGAGGAGAGATGGTGAAGAAGAGTAATACCCGAGAAAATGAAAGGAGAAGAGACAGTATGTGTGGAGAGATGCTCATGAGCACTCTAGGAGAGGTAAAGCGACATGTGCGGTCGAGTGCTGTTGGGTGTAGTACAGTGCTCGAGAAAACTTTTAGGGAACGAAGAAGAGTTGAAGGAGAAGAAAGGGAGTTGTATAGAAGTGAGAAGTGCGGGAAGAGGATGATGATACAAGCATGGAGGAGTAGAAGAAAGCCCAGGACTCGATGGAAGTCAAACAGGATGAGGTCTCGGATAAATGATGAGACGAAAGGGAGGATCGTTGGTGAAGACGAGGGAGTGAAGTATGATGACAGGAGACGAAAGTATAATGGCAGTAGATGGAAGTGTGAAGACGACAGAGGAGGTACAGACAGTAGATGTCTGACTCTGGACGTGAAGAGAAGAAGACGAGGAAACGGAGGGTGGAAACAAGTAGAGTGGACCGATGGAGTGCAGGCGTCCAAGTAGGACAGCCTAGCCAAGAGGTGCCAGTGAAGTCTGTGAGACTACAAGGCGCGACTGAATATGCAGTGTACATCGATGATATTGTAGTGTTTGCTGATTCCTGGAAGGATCACGTGGATCGACTTTTAGATTTGTTCGATCGATTGGAGAAGGCCAACATGACGATCAACTTAGAAAAAAGCGAGTTCGGGAGAGCCCGCCTGGAGTACCTTGGATATATAGTAGGGCAAGGCGAGGTTGCTCCGGTAAGAACAAAGGTGGAGGCCATTGACAACTTTCCGGTGCCCAGGAGTAAGAAAGAATTGTTGAGATACCTCGGTATGATTGGATATTATCGGAAGCTCTGTGATAATTTCTCCACCATAGCCGCTCCTATGACGAGTTTGCTATCAAAGAGCAAGAAATGGGAGTGGAATGGAACAGCACAAGAAGCGTTTAAAAAGACCAAAAGACTGTTACCGAGGCGCCTGTACTAGTGTCGCCAGGTTTTGGAGCGCCGTTTACGTTATTTGTAGATGCCAGTGATATAGGGGCTGGAGCTGTACTGACGCAGCAGAATGATGGAATTTACCACCCCGTGTCCTTCTTTTCGAAGAAGATCGTTAAGCACCAGAGGTCGTACAGTACGGTCGAGAAAGAGACTTTGGCCCTGGTGATGGCATTGAAACATTTTGAAGTGTATGTGAGTGGGGGAGGACACCTAGTGACGGTGTATACAGACCATAATCCCCTAGTTTTCCTGAGGAAAATGAAGCATGCAAATCAGAGGTTGACCAGATGGCTTTTATTGCTCCAAGAGTATGACCTGATGATAACGCACATAAGAGGGCGAGACAACGTAGTGGCTGATGCGTTATCTCGAGCCTAGCCACTAGAATAATTCTCAAAAACAAGGGGGAGGGAGTGTTATGATCCCTGGCAGCCGAAAAACGAGTCTCCCCTTGAGAATTATTCTATCAAGCCTGACCTGACTATAAGGTCTGGGAAATATAGAGGTGAAGACACGATGTAAAATAGTTGGTCAGATTTAGTAAACAGTTTGAGATTATGGGCAGTGAATAAGATAATAGACAAATGACTGGTTAGGAGATATGGATATTTTACTGGAGGTGTGAGGCTTGCTTCTGGAGGGCTTTGACCTCACTTGAGTGCCAGACATCGCAGAGAGAAGCTGCGCTCCATTTGAGCTCCCGTCAGAAGGGAACCCCTAGTGATATATCTCCAAGAGAAGAGAAGTGTGCAGACGTGCCAGCTGTGGAATCGAGCTGGGAACGTTGTGAACTCAAGTCCTGGACGGCGAGGAGAATATTAAGCCGCCCAGAGACATTTTCATGGGCTGTGGAAGCACCCTGATCAGACTCTGTCAGAGGGAGGAGCACCCTCGACCAGACAATCTGTGGTAAGCACGATTTAAACCAGTTCATAGTGATTGCTTGTAGTTGGTCGTGTGCCCAGCGACAGTAGCAATGTTTATTGATAAGTTAGACATGTTTTGATAAGGCAGAAGGCCTGAAATAAGAGAGTGGAGAGGGAGGAACGTCATGGAGGACGGCACGACGTCCATCCCCTCTGAGCGCTGGCAGGTGACTGAGGGCTCCTGACGGAGGAGGACCCTCCCAGAGTGAGTGAGGCCCGCTGGGCGAGGTGGAGCATGGACCCGCCTAACGGGGGAGTCCACTCTCACTGCATGTAGAGAGCAGATAGATGTTGGAGCCAAACATATTGTGTGGTTATTTTTGTTTATGTGTTTAAGGGGAAACTTTTTTATTGGAGTGTCAATGGGTTGCAGGTTTGTCTTTGGGGAAGAAGTTGCTGAGAACTTCGAAGCCAGCACAGAGGGAGTAGTTGATGAGACTCCAAGGTAGTGGAGGAGAGGACCTCGAGGTGAGGAGAAGCAGTGAAGAGGAGTGTCACGTGCTTCTGTAGAGGTGGTGAAGCGCCATAGCTGCTCGAGGAAACTTCATTGTGTAGCAGCCAGGAGAGCTGTGGAGGACCCTAGTAGAAGTGGTGAAGCTCCATAGTTGCTCAAGGGAAACTTCATGGTGTAGCAGCCTGGAGGAGCTGCAGATGATCCTGGTAGTTAAACCTGGAAGAACCTGAAGAGATCAGGATAGTGAACTTCCAGATGTGGAAGGGAAGTTCTAAATGATTACTTGTAGGGAGGTGATAGAGTGTTTGGTTGTCATTAGCGTGCAAGACGCAGTGAGAGGTGAGTGATTGTTTGCCATTCTTGTGCCGAGGAGTGTTTATACTGAAGTTTAGAGTTACAGTCGTAGGCTGGATTACCTACAGATGTATGTGTTCTAGGACTGATAGAGTGATCGATTGATCATTGTTGTGTACCAAGGAACATTTATACTGATATATATGTTATTGCATTCATACGCTGATTTTTCCTTGTACATGTTTATAGGTATTTATATTCTCTTGCTGATAGTGTAACATTGTATTGTAAGACTTGATCTACTTGAGGAGGTTGGTAATATTAGGTGGTGAATCAGGAGATAGGATACCACTTGATAAGCTGATGATAGAGTTCTGGTAGTGTTGGAGTGCAACCTGGCTAAAATAGTATAGAGCATAGGATTCATTCATTTTTATTATATGTGTGTATGTATTGTGTATGTGCTTTATCCAGTAAATGTATTCAAATTTGCAGGTGTTTGCCCTTGTCCTAATGAGGCTTCCCAGGAAATAGTAAAGAAGGAGAGAGAGAGAAAGAACCAAAAACCACTGCTCTGGACAGGGTAGGATGGAAAACTAGTAAGTCAAAGGGGATACAGGAGATCATATCACATAAGGAGAGAGTGGGGAGTCACAGCGGCTCGAGTGGGTGTGTGCACATGACAACGAGGCTAAGTGTTGGAGCCGCATTCCCTAAACATGTGACGTTGAGCCCCTCTCCAAGAGCCAGAAGCGCCTAGTATGATCTCCTAGTGAAGTATAAGCACTCTTCCAAGTTGTGGGTTGGGTTGTCCAGAAAAAATGATCAACAACGACAACACCACCAACCCACAATACAATAGGAACTTCAGTGACTGTGGGTCTTCGGGTGCTGACAATGTGGAACCGGATGCGCCGCTGTCTCCGCGGTTAGTGGTGGCAGAGGTCCATGTGCCTGCTGGTGCTAGTGGTGCCCGTGTCTCGGGGGTGCCTTCTGTTCCTTCTCCGCCTGGGGACTCTCCGCAGTGGGGAGTGGTAGCTTCCACTCCCAGGGATGGTGTGGTTGCTGGTGCTGGGCGTTGCCTGTCTGTGACACTACAGAAGGATGCGCGCCGCCCTGGTTCCCTGAAGTCGTCTGGTGGTGTGCCCGTGGCGGCTGGTACCCTGTGGTGGTGCCCTATGTCCAGGCCACTCCTGTGAGGGTGCGCATTGGGAACCTGGAGGACGTGTTGCCGGCCTCTGTGATGTCGCCGGGTCACTGGGCGGCGATTGCTGAGTTACTGCTGAATGACGAGCCAGTGGAATTTCATTGTGGGGGGATTCTCATGATGTGGGGGATAGTGGCGGTTACTCGAGTCAGAAGTGATACCATTTGGGTCCCCTGTTTGAGGGTGTTTGTTGCTAAGGTTCCGGATGTCCCTTACACCTGGTGGGTGTAAGGGACGCTTGGGGGTGGTTGCGTTGGGAGGCGTTCAATGTGCGGTTCCTGCGTAGCTTGTTCCCGGGCAAGTATGTCCGGTGATTTTATGTTTCTTTGCTGCTTGTAGTGTTGTGTGCCCCTCTGGCGTTTTGTTTGCCCTACTGTATTTTGTGCCTGTGCCTCTCCCTTTGTTTGTTGAGGGATCAGCGTTTTGCAGTGATTGTTCTTATTTATGTATTTGTTTTTGTGTTGTTGCTTTCCCCTGTGTGTTCTATTCACGTATTACGTAGTTGTGTTGTGTTTTCTTTTTATTTTTTATTTTTACTTTGTTTTTATGGCTTGTTGTGTGTTGTGTATTTTCTTGTGTTGTATTTTCTTCTATACCTTATGATGTGTGTTGTTGTCGGTCCTTCCGGCCGGTGTTTGTTAAATTTGTTTATGTTGTTCCTATGTTTTGTTTTATTGCTTGCATTATTTGCTTGTTTTGTTATTATTTTATATTTCGTGTCTTGTTGTATGCTGTGTTTTTCATGCGTTTTTCCATTTTTGCTCATTGTTGCCCTGTGCTGTCGGTCCTTCTGGCCAGGGGATTCTTGTTTTGTTCATTTTGTTTTCATATAATTTTATTGTATTTATTGTATTTCCCTTGCATGCTTGCATGTGAAAAAAAAATAGCATGTGGNTGAAAGCTTATGCTTTGGTCTATCTTTAAGACTAGCCAGGAGTCTGTGACTGCTCTGTAGAGAGAGTTACAGACTTAATAATATTTTCTGAGAAATGGGACTTGAGAGTGTGAGGTGCAGGTGGGTACTTCACTAGCCAACGGTTTTAGAGGTGGGAGGACAGAGGAGTGAACGTCGCCTACCCCACCTAGGCCTCCCCTGCCGTGTGACGTCACGGGACGCCTCGAGGCGTCTCGTCTGTGACTCGTCAAGGCACCTCAGCCTCGAGATGATGTTTAGGTGCGAAGGCTGTGATTCGTAGCGGCACGATAGGCTGTGCTGCCTTTGCTCTGGTTGGTCAAGACGAGGTGGGGGGAGACGGGCATCTTTTGAGTTTCCCTAGCCCACCAAAAGTTAGTCTAGGACCGGCGTTTGTCTTGGCAAGGAGCCCAGATGGGGGTGGCGTGTCTGCCACCTCCCCTACGTTAATTGCCGTGTTTCTTCTTTACTCATCGCGCACGGTAATCCTGCCATTGTGGGTCGGTCTGGATCAAAGTTGCATGATTGTGGACTAAAGAGTAAGGAAGAAATTGTACAAGACTCTATTGGAGACAGATGCTCACCCATGAGGCACCAGGCAAGCCTCGTGGTGTATCAGGTGGTATAGCTCGCATGTGAGGGACGTGTTATCTTGTCTATGATTATCTGGCAAAGGGGGGAATCGGACAGTGCCTCCAAGTGTTCGGGAGGGCCTCTAAGGTAATATTTGTGAGAGTACAGGCCCGTGTTGGGTTTTGAAATTCCACCTTGCCATGTCCACCATGTTGTGTCGCCCTCCATCATCACACCCGGTGTACGAGTGAGACCGCTCGTGGTGTGTGTGTGTGTGTGTGGGTGCGAGTGATCCTTCTACCCACGTTTTAATGCTTGAGGTGTCGGCAACCCCATCCTGCGCTACCTCCTGGCCCCACTTCTTGGCCACAGGCCTTGGGCCACGTGATGGCCACACCCTGGCCACCCACCTGAGGGCCACACCAGCCACCTGGGCGCCACCTCATCCTGGGTGGGGCACTGCGACCGTCTCGCGCTTCCCGTGACCACCACTTAATCCCACGTGGTGGCCATATGTGCTGGCCACATGCCTTGGCCACACCCTTGAGGTGTTTGCCGTTTTTCGTCACCAGGGGGTTTGGGCGTCCCCACCCTCCCTGCAGTTGCTGCTTAGCCGGTGTTGACGGCACACGCTTGCGATGGGAGCCCCTCTCCCTCCTGTGACGAGAGTAAACTCCGTGGGACTGGAGTTTACAGGCCGCGTTGGCTACCCTTTAATTAAGCTTGTCATGTGTGACATGCTCCGTGTCCCGGTCAACGACGTCTACGGAGTTGAGCTGGTAACTGCTCACCGGGTTATTATCAAGTTGGCGGGGGTGGAGGTGTATCGTGCTTTCCTCCGCCGTTCCGAGGGGCGTTCCTCGTCGCTGCCGGATGGTGCCGGCTCTCTGACCATTACAGACCGTAGTGGTACCCTGACCTACGTGAGTGTGCACGGGGCGCCCTTGGAGTTTCCCGAAGTTCTACTCCGGCGTTACTTCCAGCAGTTTGGCGCAGTCGTCAGTGTGCGGGTGCACACGCTGTCCTCAGGGAAGTATAAGGGCATGAGCACGAACATTCGTACCCTTAGGATGCACCTGAGGTCTGACATCCCTTCTTCGGTCCGGCTTCTGGGGTACTACGTCCGGGTATTCAATTCCTGGCAGCCCCGTACCTGCTTTCGGTGTGGCCTGTTGGGGCATCAGGCTGCCGGTTGCTCGAAGGCTGCTGTCGCTCCTGTGAACCTGTTCCGGGAGGATGATTTCCTGCCGCTCCCTGTTGGGGTGGATTCCGTGGGCGAGGATGTTGACGTCCCTTTGGCTGCTGCGGCTCCCCCTGCGTCGCCCGGCAGTCCTCCTGATGGTGCGGCTCCTCCTCCGGGTGTTCCGATGCCGTCGGCTGATCTTCCTGTGAGGGGATGGTTCACCAGCTCACTTACAATAGTGCTCTTATGCCTGTGGGAGGCCAGTGCACTTGTTAAGTGCACTTGTTAAGTGTGCGGACTTAAGTTTGGTAACCAGCAACCGAAACATCTAGTGTTTGAGCTCAGGGGAGAGCCCCAGTCACCAGCAGTCCAGAAATGTTACCGTGGCCGTGGTAGCATGTCTGTGGACAGAGATAGAGCCAATAGCATCTCTCATTGTATAGCTAGGGCGAGACTCTAGTTTGCGCGGGAAAACAGTTAGGCCGCTGGCGTGGGTAGCTGTGGGCCACCCGCGCGCTAGCCATTTGAGCCGTCGCCATGGAAACAGACGCCATCTTAGTAAACATCTTGAGCCGCCATGTTGGTCGGCCATCTTGGAGTTGCCCTAGGGGCTATGCTACACCGTCGCTGATTGGAGGAGAGGGGTAGGCCCCAGTATGCCTTCCTCTCATTGGTTATTCCGAGGAATACGCGGGAATCGACGGTGTGAGCGTCATTCTGGAGGAGCCATCACCCTGTCAAGACGCTCCTATGCTCAAGTTGGCCGAATTGAGTATAGGGCGTCGGGGTGGCTTAATTAACTACTCAGCTGCTGCACCTCCTGCTTCATCTACGACAGCGGTCGTCACAGAATCCGGCCGAAGTCGTCGCTTGGAGGGGAAAAGACAGTGTACAGTGGGTAGAGAAGATCTTGTGATTGGTCTGGGATCGTGGGGTAATGTGCATACGAGCAGTAACAGACTCGTAGATCCCATACCAGTGATGATTAGACTTGCTAGTGCTCTGTAGCAGTCGATGGGAACGGGGAAATAAGTGTTAGTGCTTTAAGGCAGATTTCCCATGTTTGTTTAAGACGAAATCATTGTGCGCGTCACCTGTGTACGAACGCTTCACTTACCGGTGGGTCGAGGGTACGAAACAAGCCGTGTTGTGGGAGGGTTCGGTGCGCGCCATTGTACGAACGATACCGCGGAGGTACCAAGCCAGCCTACCACCACTGAGCCAGCCACCCATAGCGGGGTGCCTGATGTATGGGAATGGTGTGTGTAAGCCGGCAGTATGAATGTAAGTACCTATGTGTGTATTTCTGGTGATTAGTAGTCTCTAAAGCTTGAATTCGAGGTCAAGTGTTCCGTCGCATTGTCACGCAGCACCTGTAGGTGAAGTGAAGTGTGGACGAGGAGATAATCATCCTTGTCATCGTGTCAGTCCTGAGGGACGTACGTCTTGTGAGCACAGACGTACAGTGTGTGTGTGTGTGGGTACACACGGGAACAGAGTATATACATAGATTAGCCAAGGACTGAGAGGATGTCCATGTAATATTATTTTATTCCATTGTGGTAATTATTCATTCTTGATCGTCCGTGGGACGGAGTGATATCATTTCATGTGTAGTCTTGCAGGTGTGGAATTTCAACACTGAGCGCTCAGGTATGTGGTAACGTCAGTGATTCCTGGCAATGATTATTGTGGAGTGTGCCACAGTGTGGTTTTAATTCTTGTATTGTTCCCAGGACCGTGACAAATGTGATTGATATATATATATACATATTGTGGTTGCAGTATTAACGTAATTTTTGGTAGAATTTGGTGAGTGACGAGGCTGTCGGGAGTGGCAGCCCTCGCTCTGTCGAGTAACGTAAAACTCGGGAGTGTTTATTCGGCATGCGTGATCGATAAATCACTCACCCATGTGATTTAGGAGTGCGAGATCTCCTTAGTGTTCCCAATAACGTTTGATAGCTGTAGGCTACATGTGTCAGCAGTAATTATATATATATATATATAATCGTAGTGTCACGGTGCCCAGTGTTATTGTGTTATTTACTGTGTGGTTATTGCAAATTTGGGACCTATGTTCTAGGGGCTATTGAGAGCACTGGGGTCATTTGCAACAGTAAATAAGTAAGTGTTGAGCAGTATTCTAATACTTGGAAATTAGAGTACTTGCCGTGTGTGTTGTTGCAAAGGGGTTGTCATTGTTAGTGATTGTTGCTAGAGTTGAGCAATCACCGTGGGTGACTGCAGTTCAGTAAAGCCATTGTGGGGGCAGTGTTCTAGAGGGTTCATGTCCTGTATGTTATTTTACTAGGTTCTGCAGTATTGTCATTGCAACCGGATTGTAACGTAAATCACTGTGATTTGTTAGTGTGATTGTCATTGTCGTGGGTGAACTCGGCTGTAGACGAGTACTTGGATATACATATATTCTCCTGATTATCTGGTAGGACATCGAAGTCCAGTATTCAGTGAGGTGATTGCGAGGCAATTAATATAACGTAACCGAGGGAACGCCCATTGCTTAAGAGAATTTGTTCTTTTACAATATGAGTAACGTAGAATACGTTTGGGTTAATTTACTTTCCTGCAAGCAGCTACGGTAGTCTCAAGGAGCCTAGCCACCAGCCAGATAAGAATTAGAGTATTGTCTGTCGTAATTAACGGTCAGTGGGCCGGGTAATTGACGTGTTTCAGGAAGTCAAAGTAATTAATCTCGATCCTTGTTGATCGACTCACACGAAGGCGACATTGTTCCATTAACGTAACGTCGTTATTTATGTCCGGAAGTACCGGCACTTGATTGACTCGTGGGAAGAGTAACGTCATTTAGAATAACGTAAACGTGGTGCCTAATTACTGTTATTAGCCACCTGAATTGGTCTGGGTATGGAAGGCTCAGACGGAATTCATACCTTAATGTAAATTGCTGAGCCAGTGTGAAAGGTTGCGTATTTAACTGTTTAATTATTGATCTTGAGGATAGTAATTAATTACTCTAAAGGTAATCACGAGTGATTACCGTTCTCTTAGCACTTTGGACATTGTAAATCAGAGTTTACCATCGCTGAGTGATTAGTAACCGATTAACGTAATTAACGTAACTAGTAAAGAGATTAATCAGCTGTCTTGTAGTACAGGGATTAATGGGATTTTCTCACTGAATGCTCGACGGGTAGAGTGTTGTGTAATTTCCGCGTTACTAGTGACAGTTGTAAGAGAAGGTTATTAAATTAACGTAAATGTTATTGTTATTAACGTAAATCAATTGTATTGATTGTTGATCGTCCGTGGGACGAAGTGTTAACGTAAGGATTAATTGTGGAAGGGTGCTGGAGTTGCCAGTGAACCCATTAGTTATTGATGTCATTGAAAGGCTACTGATTTGATTGCATTGCAACCGCTATTGCAGGTGTAGACTGCACTGAGGCGTAGAACAGTTAGGAGGTTACTGGAGACGTGTTTCAGAACTCACTGTGTCATTTGTTGTAATTGTGATTATAGATCTGTTAGTTCTTGTTGCTTGTTGATTCCTCTGTGGGCACGCTTATGTTCGAGTTAGTTCATTATGCAGTCCGAGGGGCTGGTGTCTAGCTGTCATTGATAGTGTCACAGGAAGGATTTCGAGTAACGTCATTGACATTCTTTTGTTTTGTTGTAGTAGTTAGTACTTTATTGAATAAACTAAGTTGTTATGTTAACACTGTCTTTTCGTTACACCCCCACACATTATTATTGTTATGCAAATGTTCTTCACACTCGACTATTGGAGACTTATTTCTGAGCTTTGGATCAAATATACGGCACTACACAACAATAAATTATTGTTGTGAGAGCCCAGGACCTACTCGTTAGATTCGCTTCGGCGATTTACGAAGGTCGACGACCCAAGTGGAGGGGATTTCAATTTCATTGGGGTCTCGGCGTTTGCTCGCGCCTAGTCAATTGTTCGTACAGGGTCCCAAAGTGAGGAATGAGCTGCTTACTACACTGGTGTGTTAGCTAAGCAAGTCCTTCCTCAGGCGACCTAGTTGAATATCACGACAGGAATAAAGGTTAAAGAATAGAGAAAATTCTTAGAATTTTCCGAGCTCAATTCCTTATACCAAATTGCATTTATTCCAATGTACTGACGTAAGTCAGCACAGCTCAAAACTCTCTCACA
>WNGS01165503.1:9508831-9522915 GCA_020271785.1 Procambarus virginalis | reverse complement strand
GACCGACATAAGGAAGTGATAGCCTGAGCTATATGAACCACTTCCCCGCCGGCACCTGGATGGTTATCTTGGGCATAGCATTTTATCAAATCACCTCATTTTTTGGGGCAACACGTGAGAAACACAAATGCAAACAAGCCTGAATGGTCCCCAGGACTAGATACAACTGAAAACTCACACCCCAGAAGTGACTCGAACCCATACTCCCAGGAGCAAAGCAACTGGTAACTACAGGGCGCCTTAATCCGCTTGACCATCACGACCGGACATAAGGAAGTGATAGCCTGAGCTATATGAACCACTTCCCCGCCGGCACCTGGATGGTTATCTTGGGCATAGCATTTTATCAAATCACCTCATTTTTTGGGGCAACACGTGAGAAACACAAATGCAAACAAGCCTGAATGGTCCCCAGGACTAGATACAACTGAAAACTCACACCCCAGAAGTGACTCGAACCCATACTCCCAGGAGCAAAGCAACTGGTAACTACAGGGCGCCTTAATCCGCTTGACCATCACGACCGGACATAAGGAAGTGATAGCCTGATAGCCTGATAGATAGCGGAAGTCGAGTCACTTCTGGGGTGTGAGTTTTCAGTTGTATCTAGTCCTGGGGACCATTCAGGCTTGTTTGCATTTGTGTTTCTCACGTGTTGCCCCAAAAAATGAGGTGATTTGATAAAATGCTATGCCCAAGATAACCATCCAGGTGCCGGCGGGGAAGTGGTTCATATAGCTCAGGCTATCACTTCCTTATGTCCGGTCGTGATGGTCAAGCGGATTAAGGCGCCCTGTAGTTACCAGTTGCTTTGCTCCTGGGAGTATGGGTTCGAGTCACTTCTGGGGTGTGAGTTTTCAGTTGTATCTAGTCCTGGGGACCATTCAGGCTTGTTTGCATTTGTGTTCCTCACGTGTTGCCCCAAAAAATGAGGTGATTTGATAAAATGCTATGCCCAAGATAACCATCCAGGTGCCGGCGGGGAAGTGGTTCATATAGCTCAGGCTATCACTTCCTTATGTCCGGTCGTGATGGTCAAGCGGATTAAGCGCCCTGTAGTTACCAGTTGCTTTGCTCCTGGGAGTATGGGTTCGAGTCACTTCTGGGGTGTGAGTTTTCAGTTGTATCTAGTCCTGGGGACCATTCAGGCTTGTTTGCATTTGTGTTCCTCACGTGTTGCCCCAAAAAATGAGGTGATTTGATAAAATGCTATGCCCAAGATAACCATCCAGGTGCCGGCGGGGAAGTGGTTCATATAGCTCAGGCTATCACTTCCTTATGTCCGGTCGTGATGGTCAAGCGGATTAAGGCGCCCTGTAGTTACCAGTTGCTTTGCTCCTGGGAGTATGGGTTCGAGTCACTTCTGGGGTGTGAGTTTTCAGTTGTATCTAGTCCTGGGGACCATTCAGGCTTGTTTGCATTTGTGTTCCTCACGTGTTGCCCCAAAAAATGAGGTGATTTGATAAAATGCTATGCCCAAGATAACCATCCAGGTGCCGGCGGGAAGTGGTTCATATAGCTCAGGCTATCACTTCCTTATGTCCGGTCGTGATGGTCAAGCGGATTAAGGCGCCCTGTAGTTACCAGTTGCTTTGCTCCTGGGAGTATGGGTTCGAGTCACTTCTGGGGTGTGAGTTTTCAGTTGTATCTAGTCCTGGGGACCATTCAGGCTTGTTTGCATTTGTGTTCCTCACGTGTTGCCCCAAAAAATGAGGTGATTTGATAAAATGCTATGCCCAAGATAACCATCCAGGTGCCGGCGGGGAAGTGGTTCATATAGCTCAGGCTATCACTTCCTTATGTCCGGTCGTGATGGTCAAGCGGATTAAGGCGCCCTGTAGTTACCAGTTGCTTTGCTCCTGGGAGTATGGGTTCGAGTCACTTCTGGGGTGTGAGTTTTCAGTTGTATCTAGTCCTGGGGACCATTCAGGCTTGTTTGCATTTGTGTTCCTCACGTGTTGCCCCAAAAAATGAGGTGATTTGATAAAATGCTATGCCCAAGATAACCATCCAGGTGCCGGCGGGGAAGTGGTTCATATAGCTCAGGCTATCACTTCCTTATGTCCGGTCGTGATGGTCAAGCGGATTAAGGCGCCCTGTAGTTACCAGTTGCTTTGCTCCTGGGAGTATGGGTTCGAGTCACTTCTGGGGTGTGAGTTTTCAGTTGTATCTAGTCCTGGGGACCATTCAGGCTTGTTTGCATTTGTGTTCTCACGTGTTGCCCCAAAAAATGAGGTGATTTGATAAAATGCTATGCCCAAGATAACCATCCAGGTGCCGGCGGGGAAGTGGTTCATATAGCTCAGGCTATCACTTCCTTATGTCCGGTCGTGATGGTCAAGCGGATTAAGGCGCCCTGTAGTTACCAGTTGCTTTGCTCCTGGGAGTATGGGTTCGAGTCACTTCTGGGGTGTGAGTTTTCAGTTGTATCTAGTCCTGGGGACCATTCAGGCTTGTTTGCATTTGTGTTTCTCACGTGTTGCCCCAAAAAATGAGGTGATTTGATAAAATGCTATGCCCAAGATAACCATCCAGGTGCCGGCGGGGAAGTGGTTCATATAGCTCAGGCTATCACTTCCTTATGTCCGGTCGTGATGGTCAAGCGGATTAAGGCGCCCTGTAGTTACCAGTTGCTTTGCTCCAGGGAGTATGGGTTCGAGTCACTTCTGGGGTGTGAGTTTTCAGTTATATATATATATATATATATATATATATATATATATATGTATGACAATGTCAGACCACAGACCATGTATTAATATACGAAAGTACTTAAGGAAATTCCTGTTTCATTTTTCCTCCGTGGTCTGACATTGTCACATTTTAAATCACGTGTTTAATTTCGTGATATACACACATATATATGTATATATATATATATATATATATATATATATATATATATATATATATATATATATATATGTATATATATATATATATATATATATATATATATATATATATATATATATATATATATATATATATATATATATATATATATATATATATATATATATATATATATATATATATATATATATATATAACTCACACCCCAGAAGTGGCTCGAACTATACTGCCAGGAGCAATCTGCAACTGGTGTACAGGACTCCTTAACCACTCGACCATCATGACCGGACAAAAGATGATGGTAGCCGAGGCTAATTCCCCATCCCCCCGCCAGCACTCTGATGGTAATCTTGGGTGCATTCTTTGGGGCACATGTGAGGAACACAAATGCGAACAAGCCTGAATGGTCCCCAGCCATATATGCAACTAAAAACTCACACCCCAGAAGTGACTCGAACCCATACTGCCAGGAACAGTCTGCAACTGGTGTACAGGACCCGTTAGCCACTTGACCATCAGATATGTTGACGACATATATATGCAGGTACCTGATATAGGATGTTTGCAGCAGTTGAAGGAGGCATTCCAGCAAAATTCCGTGTTAAGTTTCATTTATGAGATGGAAATTGATGGGAAGCTGCCCTTTCTAAATGTAACAGTCACAGAAAGGATTGGAAGCTTTCATACTGCAGTTTACACTAAGGAAACGAACATAGGAATGTGTCTTAATGCTAACAGTGACTGCCTGGACAGGAACAAGCGGAGTGTTGTCAATGCCGACAGCACTAACGTCGACCGATCTCTATCTCACAGCTCTGGTTGAAAGCTGGATGACGAGGAACTCTGTGGATTAAGGCTGAAGATCATAATCACTATTTGCTTCTCTAACGGTTACAGTGAAGATGTCATTAAAAGGTAGGTGAGACGCCATGCAACCTCTGAAGAAACAACCAGCACAACACCTGTACCTCCTATCAGATTGTTTTACAGGAACTTCTTTTCCATGGCCTATAAAACTGAAGAAAGAGTCGTGAAGAATATTATTGAAAGGAACGTTATCCCCACAGACACCAATCAATAGATGTAACTAACAATTTACTACAAAAGCAAGAACCCAGCAAACTTGCTTATGCAAAACTCTCCAGACACCAAGCAAAGTGCCTTGAGACTAACGTCGCCTTTGCCTTCACATGCCCACTTGGGGACAGTCAGCCCCAACGATCTCAGTATATAGGGAAGACAACAACGTCTCTCTCTAGGCGATTAACAATGCACAAACAACCGGGTTCTATCAAGGAACATGTGTGGGGGAATTCACTCCAACATAAAATATTATTCAGAAATTTATGAGGTCTATAAAAAATGTTTTGGGCTCGGAGACCAGTTATCTATGGATCTTAAATAATAAACTTAATAATTTATTTCAAAAGTGATTTTAGAGAAGTGGACTGTAAAACTTCTATATAAAGTAGAGCAATTCCCTTACACATCTTTTGTGGGGAGAATTATATAATTATAGTCTTCATATCATATAGAAATAATATGTTAATGATCATCAGAAAAAAATAATGCATGGATTAATATGCTAAGTATTGGAGTTCCTCAGGCCAGACGTACTACTCGTACTCTGTGGAGCTTCATTGGACTCTTGTCTCCTCTGCACATTTTTATTTTCCTGCTTACCTCCAGCAGGCAGACTCAGCAACTTTCCTTCCTGGGGCTTGAAACTAGCTGGTCTGCTTGTCTGCCCCCCAAATCTTCTTCCTCCCCAGACTCCACCGGGTCTGCTATTGCTGCGTCTCGCCTTGCTTCTCACTCTGTTCTCCCTCAAGCTCTTGTATGCTTCAGTAATCATATCTGCGGCATCTTTTACCTCCTTTACCCCCGCTTCTTGGATCTTGAGCTTTGTTTCGGTATGTATCATTTCTAAGAACTTTTCCTTGACTATCAATTGCTTCAGGTCAGCGTAAGATCTAACTCCGGCAGCCTCAATCCATTTCTGGAATCGTCTTTCCAGATCCCTTGCTGTCTCAGCAAAAGTACATGCTCCAACTTTCACCATCTCTCTGAAGCGCTTCCTATAAGCTTCTGCGGTTAGCTGAAACGAGCGCAGTATGCTGCTCTTTACTGTGGCATAATGCTGGCACTCTTCCAGTGACAATTGGGTGTATGCCTCCTTGGCTTCACCGGTCAATCTTAACTGGATCAGCTGGGCCCATTCCTCCTGTGGCCACTCCTTGATGCTGTCTACCTTTTCAAAGTGCTAAAAAAAACTCTCTGCCTCTTCGGGAACAAACAAGGGAATGTCCTTCTCCCTAACCCTAACATCTGGTGAGTGTGATACCTGGGTGGTGCTCTCTGGCAACTCATGTTCAATCCTTTGTTCAGCCAAGGTTCTATTCGCTTCTATCTGCATTTGTTTTGTTCTCTCTTTTTCTCTCTCGACCTGGGCTTTTTCTTTTTCGACGTGGGCTTTTTCTTTTTCGACCTGGGCTTTTTCTTTTTCGACTTGGGCTTTTTCTTTCTCGACCTCTAGTCTTGCTTTCTATTTTCTACCTCCAGTCTGGTTTTCTCTTTTTCTACTTCCAGTCTGGTTTTTCTTTTTCCTTCTCGGCTTCATTTTTCATCTGGAGTTCTAATTTCATCTTTTCCAGCTGGAACTGTCTCTCCTCACGCTGCATCTGGAGCTCTAACTGGAACCTTTCCAGACTCCTGTTCCTGCTACTGCGGCTACTCTTACTGCTCCTACTCGATCCCTGGGATCTCACTTCATCCTGCCCATCATCCTCCTTTCCACTTTCAGCTCCTTTCTGGGCTCCTTGTTCTGTCGCTTCACTCTTGGCTCTCAACTGCCTCAGGATCATGAGGCTGGGATGGATCATGAGGAAGGATGAGAAGGATCTCATCCTTCTTCCCAGCTACTTTAGATGCTTTCAACCTAATGCCACATTTTTCTGCTATTTGTTTTAATTGATCCCTCGTGCAACCTTCCAGGTCCTCAGGCTTGCCTGACTCCACAAATGCCTGCACCTTATCCATCTTGTCCTGTGAGTCTTCCTGAGAGAGAGAATATACACCTGCGGTCACACAGTTTATCTGTTTCAACAAGGGGTGTACGAATCCACTCTTGGACAGGGTGTGGGTGTGTGAGTTCACTCTCCCGGACACAGGCCCCCAATTTATTATTGTGGTTGGTGTTGTTGTCGTTGATCTTTCTTTATGGACAACCCAACCCAAAACTCTGTAGAGTGCTTATACTTTACCAGGAGATCACCCTGGGCGCTTCTGGCTCTTGGAGAGGGGCTCAACATCACACGTTTAGGGGATGCGGCTCCAATACTTAGCCTAGTTGTCATGTGCACACACCCACTCGAGCCGCTATGACTTCCCACTTGAGCCGCTATGACTCCCCACTCTCTCCTTATGTGATATGATCTCCTCAATCCCCTTTGTTTTATTGATTATTCCATTCTACCCTGTCCACAGCTGTGATTCTTGGTTCTTTCTCTCTCTCTCCTTCTTTCCTACTTCCTGGGAAGCCTCACTAGGTCAAGGGCAAACACCAGCAAATTTGAATACATTTACTGGACAAAGCTCATACACAATGCATACACACATATAATAATAATAATGGATCCTACACTCTATACTATTTCAGTCAGGTTGTACTCCAACACCATCAGAACTCTATCATCTACTTTTCAAGCGGTATCCTATCTCCTGATTCACCACCTAATACTACCAACCTCCTCAAGTAGGTCAAGTCTTATAACACAATGTTGCACTATCAGCAAGAAAATATAAATCTGTAAACATGTACAAGGAAAATCAGCATATGAATGCAATAACATAAATGTTAGTATAAATGTTCCTTGATATACAACAATGATCAATCGACTACCCTATCAATTCCAAGAACACATATGTATGTCTCTGTAGGTAATCCAGCCTACGAGTGTAACCCTATACTTCAGTATAAGAACTCCTTGGCACAAAAATGGCAAACTATCACTCACTTTTCACTGCGTCTTGCACGGTAATGACAACCAAACACTCTACCAACTCCCTACAAGTAATCAACCAGAACTTCCCATCCACATCTGGAAGTTCACTACCCTGACATCTTCAGGTTCTTCCGGGTTTATCTACCAGGATCCCCCGCAGCTCCTCCAGGCTGCTACACAATGAAGTCTTCCTTGAGTAACTATGGTGCTCCACCACATTTACTAGGGTCCTCCACAGCTCTCCTGGCTGCAACACCATGAAGTCTTCCTTGATCAACATTGGTGCTTCACCACTGGTATCACAAAAACTTGTGAAACTTCATTCCATTACTCCTCTTCTCACAGCTTGAGGTTCTCTTCCTCACTGTATGGCTGCTTTCCCACAGAGCTCAGTACTTTCCACTACCTTGGAGTCTCATCAACTACCCCCTCTGTGCTGGCTTTGAAGTTCTCAGCAACTTCTTCCAAAGACAAACCTGCAACCCATTGACACGCCAATAAAAACGTTTCCTTATAAGCACCTAGACGAAATAATCCACACAATATGTTTGCATCCAACATCTATCTGCTCTTTACATACTGTGAGAGTGGACTCCCCCGTTTGGGCTGGTCCATGCTCCGCCCGGCCAGGCGGTCCTCACTCTGGGAGGGTCCTCTGCCGCCAGTCAGTTGGCTTCAGGCGGTCGACGGGAGAGGATGTGCTACTCGTCCCTCCAGCTGTGTCTCTCATCTCCGTCCTCTTATTTAGGCTTCCTGCCTTACCGAAACATGTCTAACTTATCAATAAACATTCGCTACTGTTGCTGGGCACACGACCAACTACAAGTAATCACTATAAACTGGCTTAAAATCGTGCTTACCACAGATTGTCTAGTCGAGCGCCTCTGACGAGTCTGCTCAGAGCGCTCCCATGGCCCAGGATAATGTCTCTGGGCTGCTTAACAAACTCTCCTTGCCGTCCAGGACTTGAGATCACAATGTTCCCAGCTCGATTCCACAGCTGGAACACTTCCAGTGGAAGTGGCACACTTCCTTTCTCTTGAAGGTATATCCAACAGGGGATCCTCTCCAACGGGAGCTCGAATGGAGCTCAGCTTCCCCTCACGATGTCTGGTACTCAAGTGGGGTCAGAGCCCTCCCAAAGCGAACCTCACGCGTCCAGCAAATTATCCACATCTCATAACCGATCATTTATCTATTTTCTTATTCACTGCCCACATTCTTAAACTCTCTGTAAAATTTACCCAATTATTTTTACATATGAATCTTCATGTCTGTGTATCTCCGACCTCCTAGTCAGGCCAGGCCCGATAGAATAATTCTCAAAGGGGAGACTCGTTTTTCGGCTGCCTGGGATCATAACACTTAGCAGCCAAAGTTTAACGAAGAATACGTACAGCCGCTCTAGTTTAATCCTGTCCGAGTCGGTTATCTCTGGTGACACATGATTCTACCAACGTGTCTCTTGCAGCTAGCTCCACGCTGGAATATTATTCACATGTAATTTCCACTTAAGAGTATATGTTTATGTATTTTCTCATGAAATTAAAGTGGATTGGGCAAACAAATGACACTCATGGGAGTTATTAGGTTTGTATGCAACGTAAGGACAAGGCACCAACATAAATATAGAATAATGGCCAAAATAATATATTAGTGGTACTCAGCCTTGCCAGACGTGGTGTCAGTAATCTGTTGAATCGATCTGAGTTCGTTACTGCACGGATACTCCTCAATTTGGTCGATAATAGGGATCAGCTTCCGGGCACCAAACCATTATGGTGACTCTCTGCTAGGTCTCCTGTTAGTGACGCGTGTGCCACCTAGCGCTGAATGTTGGAATCTTAGGGAATAATTCGCAATATTTTATTCAAGTTTCTGAATGGATGGAAATATTACACACGTTATTTTACATAACAATAACGTACTTCTGGTAACAGCAGATTGTTTCTCGCTGTGCAAATCATTTAATCTGAATGATGTTAGATGGAAAATAGATATTCATAATGGAAATTTAGTTGATTAATTTGTTTACTGCATTAGGTGAGCGCAGCTGTATAAAACTATTTCCAATAAACTGCTATATAATTTGCTAAATCAAACTAAATCGATTGTCAGTCGATATTCTTTAATAAATTCTACTAGGCTCGACTGGGTTTAATTCGATCTATAAATAAATGTAATTTATTCTCCAAAGTTGGTTGGCTGACGCAATTGTCACCATAAATACTAGGAAATATTTGGCGTTACTACGCCTCAGACCAATAATAATTTAGACTGCGACACTACTGGTTAGCAGTATTAGTAGATTAGATTCACAATAAATTTGTATTATTGCACTAGGGTACAGTATTTGGATGTTGGAAATTTCCAACAACAGGCAATCTCCACACACAACCAGATCATCATCAGAAACATCTTGGCAAGCAACACTGAAATAATTGACAGATATAACAATAGCAGGAGACTGGACATCAACGAGGCACTACATATTAAGAAGTCCAGACCACCAATCAACAATCAGCTAACACATAATTACATTCTACCCACTTCAAGACCCAGAGCCAATGCAGACACAGCATCCAATGATTCTAGTAATACCCCTAGATCCATTTATTCATTGATATCCCTTGATCCATTTATTCTTTGATATATCTAATATCGACTTGTTATGGCATTCATCCACCACCTCACCCAAAGAGTATATAATCCGATGTAAAACACGGTAAAATTATCTTTAAAATGTAAGGTGTACCTTGTGACACGCATCCTAAGGTGTCATACTAAAATAACATTTTAAAATGAACTTTGGAGAGTTAATTTTTTAACTTCCCTTGACAGTGAAGAAAAGCATAAGAAATATTGAGAAGTTATTTCATGAGAAGAGAACATATTGAGAAGATTCATGTTAGAATTATTAATTTTACCCTGCCAGTTATATTCAACATGTTTGCAAGAAAGACTGGTACCAAAATATTATATATATGTTTGTTAATCCCTAGAAAGGGTATAGGGTATATGTATATATATATATATATATATATATATATATATATATATATATATATATATATATATATATATATATATATATATATACATATATATATAAACTGAAAACTCATACCCCAGAAGTGATTCGAACCCATACTGGCAGGAGCAATGCAACTGGTGTGTACAGGACACCTTATCCACTCGACCATCGCGACCAGACAAAAGCTGATGGTAGCCGAAGCTATTTCTCCAACAACCCGCCGGCACTCTGTTGGTAATCTTGGGCATAGTATTTTATCAAATCACCTCATACTTTGGAGCACACCTAACACCTAATTTCCTAATAGGCCGGGGAATTTCTTTACTTTCAATAAAATGTTTCCAGTTGGTTTATTTGAAATATTTTTATTATATTATATTAAAAACATAAATTATTGATTTAGTTATGTTAGTTTAGGTTAGGTTAAGATAAGTTAGGTTAGGTTAGGTCGGATACATTGGGTTCGGTCATATATCTCCTTTAATTGTAACTCAAATTTTAAAAAATTAACTCATATATAATGAAATGGTTATAATTTCATAAGAAAAAAATTAGAAAAATATTTAAATTCAGGAAAACTTGGCTTATTAGGCAAATCGGGCCTTGCATAGTAGGCCAAGATGTGCGTTCTGGCTACTAGGAAGAAGAAGGAGAGGGTGCACTCAGTGGGCAGCCAGGCGTCATCACATCTAGGCATGGCACATGTCGCACCTGACACACAGCCTCTTTCCAGCCAAGAAGATGAACACCCAAGAGGAAACTGTCAAGTGTGTGATAGACGGTATCGTCTCAATGGAGATGGAACTGTCCGCTATCATTCTGTCAATTCAGGTGGTTGTCTAGGGTCTAGGCGCCCGCCCCGGGGCAGTGACGATGGACAACCTGCTGCAGGAGCGAGAAACAATACCTCTCTCAACTTCATTTCAGAAGATAATCTGCTTGAAGCAGTCAAAGCGACGTCCACCAGGACCTTGCCCCACATCCCCAAGGCTGCCCGTCACCAAGCAGCAGCCAAACTCACCAGTCTGCTGACAAAGGTCAACAATGCTCCCAGAACCACTGGATCGTGGCACAATCTCCTTCTATTTGGGAATGCATGCCTAGCATTACCGCCCAGGAGAGACAAGTCATTAGCAACCTCTGTAATCAGGGCACTTAATGAATTCCCCAGAGCAGACAACTTGGTCCGCCTCCCCCCTCGTGCCAAGAACACCAGCCGCAGGACGACCAACAATAACTCACCTGAGAACCACAAAATGAGAGCACAGATTACCAGGGAAAATAGAAGAGGGCAGTACCACAGGTGCCATCAGAATCATGACCAGCGATGACACTATTGCCCCCAGAAAAGCCACGACAGCACAGGCTCTACAAGACAAACACCCACCCAGAGCCCCAGACAGCAGCAGGGATCCCCAGGAAAACAATGTTGGAATAGAACCCTTGACTGTTCGAGAATCTGAGGTGTACAAAGCAGCCATGTCTTTCCCAACAGGTTCAGCAGGAGGCTTTACAGGCCTAAGTCCCCAGCACATCAAACAAATGCTGAACCCGGTGCTTGGAGTTGCTGCAAAGGACCTTCTAGTGGAACTTACCAGATTCTCCAACATGTGTTTGGCTGGCGGCATCCCTGAGGACATCAGGCCTGTCTTTTATGGAGCAGCACTCTGTGCTCTAAAGAAGAAGGATAGGGGAATCAGGCCCATTGCCGTTGGCAACACCCTCCGACGCCTCGTAGCTAAGGCTGCAGTGAGATCTATCAGCCAGGAAGCAGCCACCTTGCTGAAACCTCATCAGCTCGGGTTTGGGATTCCCCTAGGTTGTGAAGCTGCAGCACATGCAGCGCGGGCTTACATTGCTCATCTCCTGGACCAGAAGGCACTAGTAAAGCTTGACTTCAAAAATGCTTTCAATCAAGTCAGACGAGACGCTGTCCTCAGGGCTGTACACAACCATTTCCGTCCCCTTTACCCGTTCATCCGATCGTGCTACAGTGGGGACTCTAAGCTTCTTTTTGGGGAGCATGAAATAAACTCCTGTGAAGGTGTCCAACAAGGTGACCCCTTAGCCCCCTCCTTTTCTGCCTAGCTATCAAAGAGGTCACTGATAGTCTGACAAGCGAGCTAAACATCTGGTACCTGGATGATGGCACTCTCGCTGGAACCCCGGAAACCATTTTGGAGGATATAAGGAAAATCCAGGAGCAGGGAGCAGCCTTAGGCCTCATTCTCAATGCATCCAAATGTGAAATAATCTCCCGCAACCCAGACATCACTGGGCAAATACAAAATGTTCTTCCAGACATTCTCGTTGTCGAGCCACCGGACTGCACTCTCCTGGGTGCCCCCATTGGCCCACGAGCAATCGAGGAGGTCCTGGCTGCAAAAATCACTGATCTAAAGAGAATGCTGGACAGGATTGACAAGATTGATGCCCATGATGCTCTCTTTCTCCTCACAAGATGCCTGTCTCTCCCTAAGTTGACCTACTTTCTGAGATGTTCTCCATCCTACAGCAGCCCTAAGTTAAATGTGTATGACACCCTTCTGAGGTCCATGCTGGTGAAAGTCCTGAACCTGCCATTGGACGACTCTCAGTGGGAGCAAGCAACCCTTCCTGTAAGACTTGGCGGCCTTGGTGTCCGCACAGCCTCCCAAATTGCTCTACCAGCCTTCCTTTCCTCCTCCCACGCATCGCACGACCTCGTCAGAGATATCTTACCTGCAACCCTGAGAGATTCAGCAGGAATACACGATCCTGCTTTCACTGAATGTTCAAATCAGTGGGATGTTCTTGCAGCCCCAGCAACCATTATAGAGCCAACAAAACAACACAAACAGTCCGGCTGGGACCACCCTCTAGTGGAAAAAGTAGCTGATGCCATGCTCAGCGCCGCAACATCAGACAAGGAGAAAGCCCGCCTCAGAGCAGTGCGTGCCCCCCATGCAGGAGACTTCCTCCTGGCAGTACCCATGTCAGCAATGGGCACGCGCCTAGATCCAGAATCCCTTCGTGTAGCAGTGGCCCTCCGCCTTGGTGCCCCAATTCACACTGAATACAAGTGTATTTGCAACAGGGTGGAAGCAGACCAATACGGACTGCATGGGTTGCATTGCGGAAGCACAAAGGGCTGGCATGCAAGACACAACGAGGTCAATGACATCATCAAGAGAAGCCTCGTCTCAGCTAAGTGCCCAGCGGAGAGAGAACCTCGCATCCTAGGGGTCCAAAACCCGGATTTCCCCGCACTTCGCCCTGATGGCATCACCATATACTCATGGAAGGAGGGTAGACAGTTGGTGTGGGACTACACATGTGTATCCACCCTGGCTGACACCTATGTACACTTCGGAGCTGATCAAGCAGGTGGGGCGGCCAACCACAGGGAAACAGCAAAATCTCTCAAATACAGGCGACTGGCAGGTCAATACCTCTTTGTTCCCATAGCGTCTGAGACGCATGGCCCCTGGGGCAAGAGTGCCTTGGGATTTCTCAAGGAATTGGGTTCCAAGCTCATTGACGTCACCAGAGACCCAAGGGCTTGCAGTTTTTTGTTTCAGCGCCTCAGTGTGGCGATCCAGAGGGGAAATGCTTGCTGCGTCCTCGGTTCCTGTCCGGAAGCGGAGGAGCTTCAAGAGATCCATAACCTTTAGGCATTTGTCTTGTATGTTTTGTAACCTTTAAATACACAATAAAGCAAAAAAAAAAAAGGAAGGGGGTGGTAGGAGAAAAGCACACAGAAACTGTATTGGAGGGGACCTACATTCCCTCCAATGCGTTATGTGTGATTTCCTCCGAGGCTATGGGTCCCCCTTCTTCCAGCCAGAGGTGGTACTCCCTTCCTATTAATAAAAAAAATATAATATATATATATATATATATATATATATATATATATATATATATATATATATTATATATATATATATATATATATTAGTATATTTTGGTAGCAGTCTTTCCTGTAGACATATGTTATTAAATATGACCGAAAAAGTAAGATTAATAATTCTAACACGATTTTCTCAATTTTCCTTATGTTTGTTTTTACTGATGACGGTAAATAGCGTTATTTTGACACAGATATGTTATATTTCAGTGTATTAGATCTACGCTCACCGCGTTTCAAGCTGCTCGCGCTCAGACTAAGAGATAAGCAACACTGACTGAATTTTTGGACGACATGATTT
>WNGS01165503.1:9478477-9493747 GCA_020271785.1 Procambarus virginalis | reverse complement strand
TACCCTTCTTCTTCTTGAGAATAGGTGCAGTTTGCATGAAGGGTTAACCCTCCGATGACTGCACCAGGACAGACGTAAGGAGATGCGTTGACGGTTAGGATGAGAAGAAAGTCAAAAGCGGTAGACGTGATGGGCCGTAGAGAGAGGAGAGGCGGCGAAAACAGAGTCGAACGTTAGAGGGAGACACCCCGCACCGGGGGGGGGGGTCGTGGTCACGGTGGCAGCTGACCCACGCACGGCTTAGCAGTGTGCGCAAGACGGGAACTAATACTTCTCCGGAAACTTGTATATCGGAAAGCGCAAGCAGTACGCTTCCCAAATCACCCGCTCGTCAGCGGGCAGCCGGCCACAGGCAGCGCCCTCGGCTGAGACATCCTATCCGGCACCCGATACACAAACTCCTTCACCCGCGACACCCAGATAGTGGACGAGCACCACGGGATCGGAAGCACCCGGGCATCTCGATAAGGGCCCAACTCCGGACCCTCACAGGGCACGACCCCAGCAGACGGGACCAGGCAATCCCCAGACCGGAGCAAGGAAGGAGGGGATACAGCAGGGGATGCAGGCGCGGCACCGACCCCACCACCGGGCACAGGACCCGGCCCCCCGGCGCACATCTTTCCGCAACATCACGACGAGGTCCCGATCATCAGGGACAACCCCCCACTGCGGAGATCCAACAGCAGGAGACGCAGGAGGAGAGGCACAGGTAGCAACTTCGGAGCTCTCACAGCACCAACATCCTCGGAGGGGGCGCCAGATCATCATACTCCCCCACCTCCTCCCAAGGCACACCACGAAGGGGAGACACACTCCGAGCCGCCGCGAACGCTTCGAGACAGGTCGCACCACACCACTCCAGCAGGCCGCTCCGCAGGCACGGCCACCATCTTCACATCCACACAGGCCACACCAGCACGTCCGAAGAGTCCACAGAGGCCACATCACCACACTGTCCACATCATCCTGGAAACAGCCTCAGAACACCGACGCGCACGCTTCTGCAAAGGGATGGAAAGAGCAGAACTACAGTCGTCAACACACACAGGCACGGCAGGCACCTCACCTGCTGAAGCACCCCTCCAAAACAGCAGAACCCGCGTCCCCGGGAGCCGGTATCACATCCACAGGGGCGGGACATGGACCTCCACCGGGACATCCTGCACAACACGCAGCTCAGGCGACGGCCCGAAACCCACACACACCGGCTCAACAGCCCCAGGGGCCACAGCAGGCACCAGATGGGTCGCAGGCCGTAGAACTCGCCTCAACAGGCGGAGCAGCAGACAGGCAATCAGGCGCCTCAGGCACAGCACCCACTCCATCCTCAGAACCGTCCGAACAACAGGGGCGGAAAATCCTCCGCACGAAAAACATGCACCCGACCAGTTGCTCCCACGTCGCACGCTGCAGCCAGATGACCCTCGTGACCACACCGATAACAGGTGCGCGGTTGACCCCGATACTGGCAGCGGAGCGTGTACCCAACACGGACATCGACGACGGTACACTACACTTCAGCGACATTGTCAGGGTGCGGGAGCCGTCAAGCATACCAACACAGTGCCGGCAATGACCTTGTTCCAACGAACACTTAACACTGTCCCAAACCGTTCGAAAACAGGAGGTCAAAAAGTCGTCCTGAAATTCGAAGGGGCACCATGCACCGCCACAGACGTCAGGGTGACACTAAGATTCACCACCTTAACGGAGCCAGCAGTATCAGGGAGAGGGTAAACACGCCCCTCACACCGCTCGAGAAACGCCTGAAAGGCAGCCTGGAGGCGGAACTTGACCACAGCACGGTTGCCCTGAAGCAGCTGGATGCCCACCAGGTCCGACAGCTGCACATGAAGCACGTCCACCAGGGCGACACCAACCAATGGATGGTCCACCGGCACCGTAAATGCCAGACCAGCCGACAACGTCCTCTTCACTGGGGGGCGAGAAGACCCCAATGGCTAAGTCACACGTCACCCTGTCAGTGGCAAACCACCACCAGCAGAGCAAACCAGCAATCACCCAACGTAAACACTAGCCAGTGCGGAGAGACCTCAGGAGCGTCCGACCTGGCCGGTGGTCACCACGCAACCGAGTCTACCTTAGCCATCTAGCCTAGCCAGCCTATCTACAGTCTCACTAGGTGCTCCTTGTGAACGCCCACAATCACTCTCCAGCCTGGTGCTGGCAGAGAACATCAGCCTCGCGCTGCTGGGCCTCTACATGAAGAAATACAAAGGTAGCAAACCCCTGGCAGGAGCTTCTTGCAACTCGCTAGTTACATTTCTCCGTAGCACATGACTGTCGGTCGTCTCTTCCTTTAGCCAGTCCCGGGATATGCCAAATTCTGTTACTGCCACTTCACAGGCAGACAACAGATACTACTCAGTTCCTCTTCGGCGGTGGTTCACTGGTCACGTAAAGCAGAATGGAGTAGAGAGATAATAGGATGCGCTGGGTAGACTGCCTGTCTTCGTACCACTGCAGCCCTATGTCGCCTCTGTGGATACAGACACGTCATCAGTAAACTGGCCAGTACTGGGGACACTAGGAAATACCAGTTATGGACTGACAAACATACAACTCCTCCCACAATAGATGGCGCTGATTTTCTAGGCGCCACCTCAGAGGTCAGCAACAGCGACCCATCAGGCTGACCTGGACCTAGATTCACGAAGCTCCATGTATTTCTTCGTAAGTAGGTTTGCTACGAAGGTTCCTAAGTGCCCGCTAAGAACGCGCCAAAGAGCGATTCAGAGAAGTAAACTTACGAAGATTTCTAAGTAGTTCACTTAGGTCTCGCTAGATGTCACTAGGCTTTTAGTTTGGCCAATCAGAGAAAAGGTAACATTTTTCATCTTACAGCTGTAGCCAATCACGACGCTGCAATATCGGAGCTTGTCCGTGACCATTTGCGACATATTTACGTCGAATTTTCTTATAAAATTAGTATATTTCGAAGTAAAACAATGTTTTTTCAACTTGTACAGTCAGCACCGACATTGCAGTATACAAATATGTTACATTTTTTGTTTACCTACGTACTTCTAAGAGATAGTGTATAGCTCCCCTTGTCACTCCCAAGACTTGAGAAGCGATGGTATCTATTTACTTATTTATTTACCTAAATTTACCCAAGGGTCACTAACTATATAGTGGCCTCGACGAGGACAAAAAGCTAGGGGCTTGTTAAGTCCCGCCACTTGTCCTAATGATATTTTCTAGCTGGATTTTGGCAGGTACGGCTGCAGCGGGTACGCGGTTCCATGGGTTTTAATCATCTGGGTAAAAAAAAATCTGTTTTCAGTCCTACTTGAGAGACATACTCTCCAACACTATATCTGTGATTGCCCTGTTATCAGTGACTTCATACTAAATGGTATGGGGAACTTTGAGCTCTGTAATTACTTCATACACTCAGGAAAATTGGAAGATATTCTTGTGCTGCACCCAGATTTTGCCAGTGGAGGCTAATAGATGAGCCTTAAGTATCTTGTTCGCTCCTGATACCATGTATGACTGGCTATCCTGTGAGGTGAGGATGTTGGATGAGCTTGTAGCTGGTTTTTGATCTACACTGTGTGATCCTTCATACAGAATATTGAAGCAGAACATTGCTGTGTATACCTAAGCATGTTAAAAAAAAATACATTGTTTGAGAGGAGTCTTGTAGAAATTAGTAAGAGTAATTATAATATAATGTTTCCATGATTCAGTGCTTACCTCTTGTGAAAATTGTAAAGTTATTGTTTAGTCAGAGTTGATTTATTTTTGTATTGAGGCTGGTATTTTCTCCCCTGATTCCATGTATGGCTAACCATCCTGTGAGATGGGAGTATTAGATGAACTTATAGCTAGTTTTTTTTTATCTACACTGTGTAATCGTCTATATTGAATAGGGTAGCAGCACATTGCTATGTATACCTAAGCTTCTTAATACAAAAATATCAGTAATAAAGATAATAAATTTTAGTTTGTGTTATTACCAATATTATCCTTATTAAATCATGTTAACCATGGATCATTGAGATCTCATGTTGATATGTAATACAGTAGTTACATTTCTTTTGAATCATTCATTAAATTGTGCATTATGTCTCAATTTTTCACTTCTTTGGATATACTGTACTGTATAGTACAAAAAGATAGGATAAAAATAAACCAGTAATATTTCTTTCATTATATTTTTTTATTTAAATAACTGCATCAATATTTTTACAGCTGACAGGATTTGTTTCTCATAGGTGCATTATTTGTTAAAAAAAATTAGGTTTATTGCTACACACAATGGTGCTACATAGCCTTCCCAGCTTGGTGCCTTCTTTGATTTGAGGAATCAGCTGAGCATTCCTCAAATAAAATAGGCTGCCTCAGCTTATAAGGTAAATAAAGTAAGCATTCTTCAAATAAGTAGCTGCCTTACTGCTACATAGCCTTCTCGGCATAGTGCCTTCTTTTGATAATTACAGGTTCCACACACTCAAATTGTGTAACAGGAAGAGGTCTTGAACCCCTACTTCCCTCTCTCTTCTTTAATAGTCCATATAGTCATAATTATAGGTTTAAGTATTCAATGAGAAGTTTTTACCCTAACCTAACATCATTTGTGCAGGATATTTTTCTTTTATGTCTCACCCAGATTTAATTTCCAAATAAAACCAAACAAAATAAATTAGAATTGTGAATGTATAGCTAAGGTACACCCTTACTGATTACTAGGTGAACAGGGCCATTTGGTGATAGTAAATGCTCCCATCAGACAGGGCTCATCACCTTCTCTCATATATCATGTTCACCAGTGTTTATTTACTTAATAACTACTGGTATAATATCTTGCTATTATAAAACTAATTCTACTATCATAAGACATATTTACTTCAAGTTAAGAGCAGAGAATGCATTTATAACTAACACGAAGGACTCCTCTTCACGAGATTCGCCAACTAATAATCTTTTGTTATATTAAAATCGATCCCAGTGTTATGTAGTAGAGAAAAATTGAGTTATATCCAGTTTACATAAAGCTACGAGTGCCCGACAGCACTCATAGATCCCGGACCAAACTTACGAAGGTTTTTCGACTTAGTGTAGCTACCTGAATACCGACGTAGCCGCCACGAAGGCGCTAAGAAGAAAAACATTCGTAGCTAAGAAGAAAAACCTTCGTAAGTACCTTCGTGAATCTGGCCCCAGGGCAGGAATCTACCCTGGAAACACAAACCGAAACTGTCTCTATTTTCCGCTCGTTACAACTTGTAACAAAGTTGTTACATCTTGGCTTAACGTGTTTATGACGTGTTAGAACGTTGTTACAACGTGCTATATTGGTTGTTATAACTGGTTAGGAGGTGTTAAAACTTGTTCGAACGTTGTACCAACGTCGTACTTTCGGTGTGTGTTTGGCGGGTAGCGTCTCTTGCAGGTATCTTACTGCCACCACCAGATGGCGTCGTCCTTTTTGTGGGAGTTTAGGGAGCAGACTCACAGATGGCGTTGACGTCGTTGCTCCATGCTCCGACGATGGAGTCGGGTTCGTAACTCTCTTAATATGACTCCAATCGCATTGTTTATGATTTTTATAGATCCACTCAGCATTATAAAAAGCAGTTGGTGTCTTGGGAAAGCTATTAGGCACATTAAACTTTCCTCCTTCCGGCAAACGAGAAAAAAAGTTATTGCAAAGTGCTCTCGGCGTTTCGGGCGATCGGGCGGGAACACTGAAAAGTGTATACTCTTTTCACTGTCCTGACCTTAATTTTTGATGTACATATTTCATTTTTGTACCAATGTGTGTTCGCAATATAATGTTCTAGAAGAACATATATATAAAATCTCACCAAAGCATAAGTTAAACCACCACCAAATAAAGAACTTCGGCGATCACTAGCCGTGAGCTCCAAACAGCGACGAAATATTTCTATTCTTTTCAGGGTTGTCAACTCCACACTTGTCCTACCAATATCGCAATAAAAATTCTCTACACGGACATATGCATATAAATGTAGAATCATGATCGCGGCCCACCCGCAAGAGTGTGGGAAGTGGGCGAAGTGTTAGCCTTTACCACACATTGACGAAACCAGTATTGAAAAGTGTATATTCTTTTCACTGTCCTGACCTTAATTTTCTATGTACGTATTTCATTTTTGTACCAATGTGTTCGCAATAGAATGTTATAGAAGAACAAATGTATAAAATATCACACAAGGATTCGTTAGACCGGCACCAAATAAAGGAACTTCGTCGATTACACGTGTCGCGTCAACAATACAATAGTTTTACCACGAAGATACAAGACAATTCCGTTCTCCCAATTAGGCTATGTTGCTATTAGGTAAACGTAAATTTCATGGCAAACATCTTCATACCATCCCTAACTCGATTGGATAAGAATTGAATATTATAGATCTATTTGTTCATGACATAAAAATATGTCGCGCACTCACATTCAAGAGAAAAACAGTTGTCCCGTATTTGTGTTCGAATAGGAGGAAAATGTTTTAATTAATTAAAAATAATAATATATGATTCGTTTTCATTTTGAGATTTCATGAGTTTCTCTACAAAATACACAAGATCGTTATATTCAACATTATAAGAAGCCGTTGGAGTGTTGGAAAAGCTATTAAGCACATTTTAAAAGGTGGGATATTATTCTGAACATCACACCTATATAACATAGGTGTTATTAGTATGTTATATAACTTATATAATATGGCCCCTGCTTAATTTAAATTAAGCAGGGGGAATTCTGGGAGGCAAAAACAATTACGCAGCGCTCAGTGAGAGCTGCGCGCGCCGTGGGGGGGGGGCGCACATTTAAGCAAACGCACGAGGAGTTTCCCTCTCACTTCTACACAGCTACGGTACGCTCCACACGAAACACCCGCCCTCCTCCCTTGACTGCAGAACATCTTGCTCTTCGAGCTCCTCACGTTTCTCCTATACTACTCTCTAATTTAGAAATTTGGGGGTGCTGCGCCGGATCCCCAAGTCTAGGGCTGCCCGCAGCTACTTACCATATGTCAAGTGCTCACTTGTAGTGCAAGTTTGGGGTTGCAGACTTTACATGTACTGGGCACAAGCATATCATTACCCCTGGAAATTATTAACTATTCTATGCCCTCTGTGTATACAGAATATATTTCTACATGCTGTACTGGCTGTGCCACTCAATTATCTCTGGCATTGTTTTTAATTATAGCATTAAGCTGATTGCGAGTACTGCAACATTGCTTCGGCTAGCTGCCACTAGGCACGGTTAATGTCCTATGACTTATTCCCTTAGTTGCATCTTTGCAGTACTGGCATTCTATTCAGCCATGTTACATGCCTTCTCTTATATTGTGGTACAGCAGTTGCGCTACTTACCATATGTCAAGTGCTCACTTGTGTGCAAGTTTGGGGTTGCAGACTTTACATGTACTATGCACTAGCATATCGTTCCCCTGGAAACTATTAACTATTCTATGACCTCTGTGTATACAGAATATATTTTATACATACTGTACTGGCTGTGCCACTCAATTATCTCTGGCATTGTTTTAATTATAACTTTAAGCTGATTGCGAGTACTGCAACATTGCTTCGGCTAGCTGGCACTAGACACGGTTAATGTCCTATGACTTATTCCCTTAGTTGCATCTTTGCAGTACTGGCATGCTACTCAGCCATGTTACACGCCTACTTGGATACTGTGGTACAGCAGTTGCTCTGTAAATATTTAGTTAATAAATTAAGGTCCCCCCACTCCTGGTTTGTTTTCTCCCCGATCAGAAATATAGGTTATTCTGAACATAAGTGTTGAGGTGGGATATTATTCTGAAATGCAGAGGCTGTGTTTTGATAAATGTCAGTATTTTCTAGACTGGTAAGATGTATAAAGTACTCATCTGCTACTGTTGTGGAGATGAAACTAACTTCAATGATAACATGTCATTTTTATATATACTCTCTAGTGTGTGTGTGTGTGTATAGAGGCATAATATAAATACTTTAAGGCAATGTACAGTCTTTATTAACACACATTTTATATTATTACTGTCATGTATATGTATATATATATATATATATATATATATATATATATATATATATATATATATATATATATATATATATATATATATATATATATATATATATATATATAACTGAAAACTCACACCCCAGCGTTCTGGCTACTAGGTACGACATAAATATATATATATATATATATATATATATATATATATATATATATATATAAATATATATATATATATATATGTATATATATATATATATATATATATATATATATATATATATATATATATATATGTATGACAATGTCAGACCACAGACCATGTATTAATATACGAAAGTACTTAAGGAAATTCCTGTTTCATTTTTCCTCCGTGGTCTGACATTGTCACATTTTAAATCACGTGTTTAATTTCGTGATATACACACATATATGTATATATATATATATATATATATATATATATATATATATATATATATATATATATATATATATATATATATATATATATATATATATATATATATATATACATATATATATATATATATATATATATATATATATATATATATATATATATATATATATATATATATATATATATATATATAACTCACACCCCAGAAGTGGCTCGAACTATACTGCCAGGAGCAATCTGCAACTGGTGTACAGGACTCCTTAACCACTCGACCATCATGACCGGACAAAAGATGATGGTAGCCGAGGCTAATTCCCCATCCCCCCGCCAGCACTCTGATGGTAATCTTGGGTGCATTCTTTGGGGCACATGTGAGGAACACAAATGCGAACAAGCCTGAATGGTCCCCAGCCATATATGCAACTAAAAACTCACACCCCAGAAGTGACTCGAACCCATACTGCCAGGAACAGTCTGCAACTGGTGTACAGGACCCGTTAGCCACTTGACCATCAGATATGTTGACGACATATATATGCAGGTACCTGATATAGGATGTTTGCAGCAGTTGAAGGAGGCATTCCAGCAAAATTCCGTGTTAAGTTTCATTTATGAGATGGAAATTGATGGGAAGCTGCCCTTTCTAAATGTAACAGTCACAGAAAGGATTGGAAGCTTTCATACTGCAGTTTACACTAAGGAAACGAACATAGGAATGTGTCTTAATGCTAACAGTGACTGCCTGGACAGGAACAAGCGGAGTGTTGTCAATGCCGACAGCACTAACGTCGACCGATCTCTATCTCACAGCTCTGGTTGAAAGCTGGATGACGAGGAACTCTGTGGATTAAGGCTGAAGATCATAATCACTATTTGCTTCTCTAACGGTTACAGTGAAGATGTCATTAAAAGGTAGGTGAGACGCCATGCAACCTCTGAAGAAACAACCAGCACAACACCTGTACCTCCTATCAGATTGTTTTACAGGAACTTCTTTTCCATGGCCTATAAAACTGAAGAAAGAGTCGTGAAGAATATTATTGAAAGGAACGTTATCCCCACAGACACCAATCAATAGATGTAACTAACAATTTACTACAAAAGCAAGAACCCAGCAAACTTGCTTATGCAAAACTCTCCAGACACCAAGCAAAGTGCCTTGAGACTAACGTCGCCTTTGCCTTCACATGCCCACTTGGGGACAGTCAGCCCCAACGATCTCAGTATATAGGGAAGACAACAACGTCTCTCTCTAGGCGATTAACAATGCACAAACAACCGGGTTCTATCAAGGAACATGTGTGGGGGAATTCACTCCAACATAAAATATTATTCAGAAATTTATGAGGTCTATAAAAAATGTTTTGGGCTCGGAGACCAGTTATCTATGGATCTTAAATAATAAACTTAATAATTTATTTCAAAAGTGATTTTAGAGAAGTGGACTGTAAAACTTCTATATAAAGTAGAGCAATTCCCTTACACATCTTTTGTGGGGAGAATTATATAATTATAGTCTTCATATCATATAGAAATAATATGTTAATGATCATCAGAAAAAAATAATGCATGGATTAATATGCTAAGTATTGGAGTTCCTCAGGCCAGACGTACTACTCGTACTCTGTGGAGCTTCATTGGACTCTTGTCTCCTCTGCACATTTTTATTTTCCTGCTTACCTCCAGCAGGCAGACTCAGCAACTTTCCTTCCTGGGGCTTGAAACTAGCTGGTCTGCTTGTCTGCCCCCCAAATCTTCTTCCTCCCCAGACTCCACCGGGTCTGCTATTGCTGCGTCTCGCCTTGCTTCTCACTCTGTTCTCCCTCAAGCTCTTGTATGCTTCAGTAATCATATCTGCGGCATCTTTTACCTCCTTTACCCCCGCTTCTTGGATCTTGAGCTTTGTTTCGGTATGTATCATTTCTAAGAACTTTTCCTTGACTATCAATTGCTTCAGGTCAGCGTAAGATCTAACTCCGGCAGCCTCAATCCATTTCTGGAATCGTCTTTCCAGATCCCTTGCTGTCTCAGCAAAAGTACATGCTCCAACTTTCACCATCTCTCTGAAGCGCTTCCTATAAGCTTCTGCGGTTAGCTGAAACGAGCGCAGTATGCTGCTCTTTACTGTGGCATAATGCTGGCACTCTTCCAGTGACAATTGGGTGTATGCCTCCTTGGCTTCACCGGTCAATCTTAACTGGATCAGCTGGGCCCATTCCTCCTGTGGCCACTCCTTGATGCTGTCTACCTTTTCAAAGTGCTAAAAAAAACTCTCTGCCTCTTCGGGAACAAACAAGGGAATGTCCTTCTCCCTAACCCTAACATCTGGTGAGTGTGATACCTGGGTGGTGCTCTCTGGCAACTCATGTTCAATCCTTTGTTCAGCCAAGGTTCTATTCGCTTCTATCTGCATTTGTTTTGTTCTCTCTTTTTCTCTCTCGACCTGGGCTTTTTCTTTTTCGACGTGGGCTTTTTCTTTTTCGACCTGGGCTTTTTCTTTTTCGACTTGGGCTTTTTCTTTCTCGACCTCTAGTCTTGCTTTCTATTTTCTACCTCCAGTCTGGTTTTCTCTTTTTCTACTTCCAGTCTGGTTTTCTCTTTTTCCTTCTCGGCTTCATTTTTCATCTGGAGTTCTAATTTCATCTTTTCCAGCTGGAACTGTCTCTCCTCACGCTGCATCTGGAGCTCTAACTGGAACCTTTCCAGACTCCTGTTCCTGCTACTGCGGCTACTCTTACTGCTCCTACTCGATCCCTGGGATCTCACTTCATCCTGCCCATCATCCTCCTTTCCACTTTCAGCTCCTTTCTGGGCTCCTTGTTCTGTCGCTTCACTCTTGGCTCTCAACTGCCTCAGGATCATGAGGCTGGGATGGATCATGAGGAAGGATGAGAAGGATCTCATCCTTCTTCCCAGCTACTTTAGATGCTTTCAACCTAATGCCACATTTTTCTGCTATTTGTTTTAATTGATCCCTCGTGCAACCTTCCAGGTCCTCAGGCTTGCCTGACTCCACAAATGCCTGCACCTTATCCATCTTGTCCTGTGAGTCTTCCTGAGAGAGAGAATATACACCTGCGGTCACACAGTTTATCTGTTTCAACAAGGGGTGTACGAATCCACTCTTGGACAGGGTGTGGGTGTGTGAGTTCACTCTCCCGGACACAGGCCCCCAATTTATTATTGTGGTTGGTGTTGTTGTCGTTGATCTTTCTTTATGGACAACCCAACCCAAAACTCTGTAGAGTGCTTATACTTTACCAGGAGATCACCCTGGGCGCTTCTGGCTCTTGGAGAGGGGCTCAACATCACACGTTTAGGGGATGCGGCTCCAATACTTAGCCTAGTTGTCATGTGCACACACCCACTCGAGCCGCTATGACTTCCCACTTGAGCCGCTATGACTCCCCACTCTCTCCTTATGTGATATGATCTCCTCAATCCCCTTTGTTTTATTGATTATTCCATTCTACCCTGTCCACAGCTGTGATTCTTGGTTCTTTCTCTCTCTCTCCTTCTTTCCTACTTCCTGGGAAGCCTCACTAGGTCAAGGGCAAACACCAGCAAATTTGAATACATTTACTGGACAAAGCTCATACACAATGCATACACACATATAATAATAATAATAATGGATCCTACACTCTATACTATTTCAGTCAGGTTGTACTCCAACACCATCAGAACTCTATCATCTACTTTTCAAGCGGTATCCTATCTCCTGATTCACCACCTAATACTACCAACCTCCTCAAGTAGGTCAAGTCTTATAACACAATGTTGCACTATCAGCAAGAAAATATAAATCTGTAAACATGTACAAGGAAAATCAGCATATGAATGCAATAACATAAATGTTAGTATAAATGTTCCTTGATATACAACAATGATCAATCGACTACCCTATCAATTCCAAGAACACATATGTATGTCTCTGTAGGTAATCCAGCCTACGAGTGTAACCCTATACTTCAGTATAAGAACTCCTTGGCACAAAAATGGCAAACTATCACTCACTTTTCACTGCGTCTTGCACGGTAATGACAACCAAACACTCTACCAACTCCCTACAAGTAATCAACCAGAACTTCCCATCCACATCTGGAAGTTCACTACCCTGACATCTTCAGGTTCTTCCGGGTTTATCTACCAGGATCCCCCGCAGCTCCTCCAGGCTGCTACACAATGAAGTCTTCCTTGAGTAACTATGGTGCTCCACCACATTTACTAGGGTCCTCCACAGCTCTCCTGGCTGCAACACCATGAAGTCTTCCTTGATCAACATTGGTGCTTCACCACTGGTATCACAAAAACTTGTGAAACTTCATTCCATTACTCCTCTTCTCACAGCTTGAGGTTCTCTTCCTCACTGTATGGCTGCTTTCCCACAGAGCTCAGTACTTTCCACTACCTTGGAGTCTCATCAACTACCCCCTCTGTGCTGGCTTTGAAGTTCTCAGCAACTTCTTCCAAAGACAAACCTGCAACCCATTGACACGCCAATAAAAACGTTTCCTTATAAGCACCTAGACGAAATAATCCACACAATATGTTTGCATCCAACATCTATCTGCTCTTTACATACTGTGAGAGTGGACTCCCCCGTTTGGGCTGGTCCATGCTCCGCCCGGCCAGGCGGTCCTCACTCTGGGAGGGTCCTCTGCCGCCAGTCAGTTGGCTTCAGGCGGTCGACGGGAGAGGATGTGCTACTCGTCCCTCCAGCTGTGTCTCTCATCTCCGTCCTCTTATTTAGGCTTCCTGCCTTACCGAAACATGTCTAACTTATCAATAAACATTCGCTACTGTTGCTGGGCACACGACCAACTACAAGTAATCACTATAAACTGGCTTAAAATCGTGCTTACCACAGATTGTCTAGTCGAGCGCCTCTGACGAGTCTGCTCAGAGCGCTCCCATGGCCCAGGATAATGTCTCTGGGCTGCTTAACAAACTCTCCTTGCCGTCCAGGACTTGAGATCACAATGTTCCCAGCTCGATTCCACAGCTGGAACACTTCCAGTGGAAGTGGCACACTTCCTTTCTCTTGAAGGTATATCCAACAGGGGATCCTCTCCAACGGGAGCTCGAATGGAGCTCAGCTTCCCCTCACGATGTCTGGTACTCAAGTGGGGTCAGAGCCCTCCCAAAGCGAACCTCACGCGTCCAGCAAATTATCCACATCTCATAACCGATCATTTATCTATTTTCTTATTCACTGCCCACATTCTTAAACTCTCTGTAAAATTTACCCAATTATTTTTACATATGAATCTTCATGTCTGTGTATCTCCGACCTCCTAGTCAGGCCAGGCCCGATAGAATAATTCTCAAAGGGGAGACTCGTTTTTCGGCTGCCTGGGATCATAACACTTAGCAGCCAAAGTTTAACGAAGAATACGTACAGCCGCTCTAGTTTAATCCTGTCCGAGTCGGTTATCTCTGGTGACACATGATTCTACCAACGTGTCTCTTGCAGCTAGCTCCACGCTGGAATATTATTCACATGTAATTTCCACTTAAGAGTATATGTTTATGTATTTTCTCATGAAATTAAAGTGGATTGGGCAAACAAATGACACTCATGGGAGTTATTAGGTTTGTATGCAACGTAAGGACAAGGCACCAACATAAATATAGAATAATGGCCAAAATAATATATTAGTGGTACTCAGCCTTGCCAGACGTGGTGTCAGTAATCTGTTGAATCGATCTGAGTTCGTTACTGCACGGATACTCCTCAATTTGGTCGATAATAGGGATCAGCTTCCGGGCACCAAACCATTATGGTGACTCTCTGCTAGGTCTCCTGTTAGTGACGCGTGTGCCACCTAGCGCTGAATGTTGGAATCTTAGGGAATAATTCGCAATATTTTATTCAAGTTTCTGAATGGATGGAAATATTACACACGTTATTTTACATAACAATAACGTACTTCTGGTAACAGCAGATTGTTTCTCGCTGTGCAAATCATTTAATCTGAATGATGTTAGATGGAAAATAGATATTCATAATGGAAATTTAGTTGATTAATTTGTTTACTGCATTAGGTGAGCGCAGCTGTATAAAACTATTTCCAATAAACTGCTATATAATTTGCTAAATCAAACTAAATCGATTGTCAGTCGATATTCTTTAATAAATTCTACTAGGCTCGACTGGGTTTAATTCGATCTATAAATAAATGTAATTTATTCTCCAAAGTTGGTTGGCTGACGCAATTGTCACCATAAATACTAGGAAATATTTGGCGTTACTACGCCTCAGACCAATAATAATTTAGACTGCGACACTACTGGTTAGCAGTATTAGTAGATTAGATTCACAATAAATTTGTATTATTGCACTAGGGTACAGTATTTGGATGTTGGAAATTTCCAACAACAGGCAATCTCCACACACAACCAGATCATCATCAGAAACATCTTGGCAAGCAACACTGAAATAATTGACAGATATAACAATAGCAGGAGACTGGACATCAACGAGGCACTACATATTAAGAAGTCCAGACCACCAATCAACAATCAGCTAACACATAATTACATTCTACCCACTTCAAGACCCAGAGCCAATGCAGACACAGCATCCAATGATTCTAGTAATACCCCTAGATCCATTTATTCATTGATATCCCTTGATCCATTTATTCTTTGATATATCTAATATCGACTTGTTATGGCATTCATCCACCACCTCACCCAAAGAGTATATAATCCGATGTAAAACACGGTAAAATTATCTTTAAAATGTAAGGTGTACCTTGTGACACGCATCCTAAGGTGTCATACTAAAATAACATTTTAAAATGAACTTTGG
>WNGS01165503.1:9403458-9469829 GCA_020271785.1 Procambarus virginalis | reverse complement strand
GATCTCACCGAATACTTAATTCTTTTCTTCTCCTACCACCCCCATTATTTTTTGTATGTTTTGTTTTATTTTATTGCAATGCTACAGTTTACAGAGAACACACACACACACACAAATATATAACAATTAAACAATCAGCGTTCGAAGACCTCGTCCAGCTCCTCGGAAGTTGGGTGCGTACCCAGGATACAGCATGCATTTCCCCTCTGCACCGCGACACTGAGGCGCTGGAACAGGAAACTGGCTGCTCGTGGGTCTCTAGTTTTCCCAATGAGTTCCTCACCAACCTCCTTTAAAAACTTGAGTGCACATTTACCCAGGCGCCCAGAGTCTCTGAGCCTATCGGCACGAACCTGTAACAACGTTCTAGGTCTCTGTACTTGTGGATTTTCTGGGTCTCCCTGAAGGTGGCTGCCCCACCTCCCTCCGCTGAGCTGTAACGTAAATAGGTATCAGCCAATGTAGATGCACAGGTGTAATCCCACACGACCTGTTTACCTTCCCTCCATGGCTGCAGGGTGACTCCATCTGGGCGTTTTTGGCTGTTGTCAGGTCTGCACAACTGGGGTTCCCTTTGTGCTGGACACCCATATATATATATATATATATATATATATATATATATATATATATATATATATATATATATATATATATATATATATATATATATATACATATATATATATATATATATATATATATATATATATATATATATATATATATATATATATACATATATATATATATATATATATATATATATATAATATATATATATATATATATATATATATATATATATATATATATATATATATATATATATATATATGTATATTACACGCTGTGCCACAGAGTGGGCCTGTCGTGCAGGCCCATCACATCAACCACCATCCCCAAAAGCCCACAAGCAATGCAGCTGGGATGGCCCCATTGTAGACAACGTTGCTGCAGAGTGCCTGGGTGCTGCACCAACACAGCACGACATTGCTCGCCTCACAGCAGTAGCAGCCCCACATGCAGGGGATTTCCTGTTAGCAACCCCAATGTCGGCAACAGGCACGCGTCTCACACCACAGGCCTTTCGAATTGCTGTGGCCCTCCGCCTTGCTGCCCCAATCCACACCAGATATAGGTGTATTTGCGGCGAGGTGGTGGCTGACAGGTACGGCCACCATGGCCTACTCTGCCAAAGCACAGGAGGATGGCACTCGAGGCACAGTGAAGTTAACGACATCATCAAGAGGAGCCTCACCACAGCTGGATGCCCAGCTGAGAGAGAGCCTCGTTACCTAACGCCCCATAACTCTGATGCTCTTATTGGTCGCCCGGATGGTATCACAGTGAACCCCTGGAAGAATGGCAAGCAGTTGGTATGGGACTACACGTGCGTATCAACCCTGGCTAACACCTACATTGACCTCAGTGTTGCACAACCAGGTGGCGCTGCCACCCACAGGGAAGCAGCCAAATCCCGTAAGTATAGAGAACTGGATCACCACTACAATTTTGTCCCCATTGCTTCTGAGACACTCGGCGCCTGGGGTAAAAGTGCTACCAGTTTTTTGAAGGAACTGGGTTCTAGGCTCATTGAAACAACAAGGGACCCTAGAGCTGCCAGCTTTCTTTTCCAGCGCCTCAGCGTGGCGATACAGAGGGGAAATGCTCACTGCATTCAGGGTTCCTGCCCGCCATCTGAGGAGCTGGAGGAACTCGACAACCTATGATAAATATCTTTGTAACCTATATGTAACTCCTTTTTTTGTAACAAAGTTCAAATAAAGCAAATATATATGTGTACACACAAAAGAATGGGGGTGGTAGGAGAAGAAAATATTACTGTTCAGTGAGAAACCACAAGGTCTCCTCTGAATACGTTTTATTTTCTTCTCCGAGGCTATGGGTCCCCACATTGGCACCAGAGGTGGTACCCTCACAAACTTTTATGTATATATATATATATATATATATATATATATATATATATATATATATATAATTAAATCCAGCCAAGGAGGAGGAATAGAGGAATAGAGTTGGGACAGCCAACTATCCGTGCCGCCGCCACCCGTGATCACCCTCCCACGCTACGCCGATGTCTCAGCCCGCCCGGGGGACGGAGGGGACTCCCCCAACTAACCAGGAACTCCTCAGCCAAGAACATGGTCCTGGGAACAATGCACTTAGAGGCGCACCCAGAGGGGGACCCAGACCCAGAGGAACGTGTCGGGTTTGTAACGAATCTCGCAGCCTTAGAAACGATGGAACCCTACGTCAACACAACAACTGTGAGGGTTCACGGACGGTACCTGTAGAGAGGGAAGGCCCACAGCTCCCCCCGGCAGCCCCACACATCCCAGCAAACTTCATGTCATCAGATACCTCCTGGGGGCCATCAAAGCATCCACCACCAGAACTCTTCCTCACATTCCTAAAGCTGCGCGCCCATTTGCAGCAGGGAAATATACAGACCTTCTAAGGAAAGTTAATGAACGGTCTGAAAATCTTAATGCTGCAGCCACCATCAAAGCATGACATAATTTGCTACTGTTTGGCAATATTTGCTTAGGCTTACCTGCAAGAGGAGGCAAGTCACTAGCCTCATCAGTCACTAGGGCAATAAATAATTTTCCCAGAGCTGACAACTTGATCCCCATCCCTCCTCAACGCAAAATCCGTCGTGGAAGACCCAAGAGTTCCAATGATAATTTTAAGCTTGAAACACAAGTGACCAAGAAAATTGAAGAGGGCAACACAGTAGGGGCAATTAGGTTACTTACCAGTGAAGAAACAATCGCCCCTAGAAATACAGCAACTGCCGACTCACTGACAGAGAAGCACCCTCCCAGAGTACCATGGGAACCCACTGCTCGGGACACAAATGTCCCAGACATGGGACCTCTATTCCTCCAAGCGTCAGAGGTATACAAAGCCATCATGTCATTTCCACCAGGCTCAGCAGGGGGATACACTGGAGTAAGACCTCAGCACCTCAAGGAGATGGTAAATCCAGTTCTCGGCGAAACTGCCGAGACACTACTGTCAGATATCACGAAGTTTGTCAACGACTGTCTCTCCGGGTTGATCCCAGGTACAATTAAACCTTTCTTCTTCGGAGCATCCCTTTGTGCCCTTAAGAAGAAGGATGGTGGAGTCAGACCCATTGCCCTGGGTAACACACTTCAGCGCCTTGTTGCTAGGGCAGCTGTCAGAAAAATCAGCACAGACGCTGCAACGATGCTTCGACCCCATCAACTAGGTTTTGGTGTCCCCCATGGCTGTGAAGCAGCAGCTCATGCAGCAAGAGCCTATATCAAGGACCTCCCAGAAAATAAGTCATTAATTAAATTAGATTTTAAAAATGCCTTCAACCAGGTAAAAAGAGATGTGGTACTGGAAGCAGTTCGAACCAGCTTTCCTTGTCTACTTCCTTTCGTTTCAGCAGGGTACAGTAGGGAATCGACACTGACGTTTGGGGAACATGAAGTTGTTTCGCAGAAGCTGTCCAGCAGGGAGACCCACTTGCCCCTTTCCTTTTCTGCATGGCAGCTAAGGAGGTCACAAGCAGGTTGTTCAGCGAATTTAACATCTGGTTCCTGGACGATGGCACCCTGGCAGGGATACAGGAATCTCTGCTAGGAGATCTTCAGCTAGTGAAATCTAGGGGAGAGGAGTTAGGCCTTATACTAAATCTATTAAAGTGTGAAATCATCTCATCCAGCCAACCAATCATAGATGCAGTACGAATCTTATTGCCAGGAGCCCAATTGATCGCTCCCACCGACAGTGTGCTGCTAGGGGCACCTCTGGGCTCGAACGCCATTGAGGTAGTCCTCGAAGAAAAGCTTAAAGACCTGAGGAGGATGGAGGTGCGAACAGGGGCTTTGGATGCTCACGATGCTTTGTACCTTCTTACAAGGTGCCTGGCCTTGCCCAGACTTACCTATTTCCTCAGGTGTGCTCCTTCCTTTGACAGCCCAAAATTAACGGAATACGACTCACTCCTAAAGACAATAACAATGAAAGTGTTAAACCTCTCCCTGCAAGGTGACCAGTGGGACCAAGCAACGCTCCCAGTTAGACTCGGGGGTATAGGTATTCGCAAGGCGACACAGTTAGCATTGTCGGCATTCTTATGCTCTACCAGTGCTACAAGTGAATTAGTGAAGGAAATACTACCAGAATACCTAAGGAACTCCATTGGAATTCGTGATCTCAAATTTGTGGAAGGAGCTGGTCAGTGGGACACTTGCCAATTCACACACCCAACCAACTATTCCAAACGACGGTAAACAGGTCAAATGGGATAGTCCCATAGTGGAGAACATCGCCAAAGCATTGCTAGATGCAGCTTCTCAGAAGGACAGAGCGTGTCTCCTAGCTGTGCAAGCCCCCCATGCTGGGAACTTCCTGTTGGCAGTCCCTATTTCCGCCTTGGGCACCCGCCTGGACCATTGGGCCCTAAGTATTGGTGTTGCTCTGCGTCTTGCCGCCCCTATCTCCACCGAACACCGGTGTGTTTGCGGCCATGCACAGGCAGACCAATACGGCAGCAATGGTCTCATCTGTCGTAAGACACAGGGAAAGATTGCCACACACGATGCAGACAATGACATCATCAAGAGAAGTTTGGCTACAGCTGGGTGTCCAGCTGTTACGACTCTGGGTTCTTTAGAGGGAAACCAGAGGTCAAAATTTGAGCTTATTGAGCTACCATAGAGTAAAAACGCATTGCGAGTGGCTTGCTTTCAGTGTAAAACCTTGTATCCTGTCTATGTGGACCAAGGCTTTTAACGTAAGATTGTGTGGTAAAGTTAGTATTAAATGTTATTGGTGTGATTGTGTATGGGGGGGGTGTTAAGGGGTTAATAAATAAGTAAGTTTGAACAGAGTATCCCTTGTTCCTGTGTGGGAGTACAATAATCTATTCCTAGACTAACCGGGTTTAGTAGCAAGCATTTATTACTGTGGATATTTTATTTTGGGGCCGGGCCTTTTGATTCTCCCATATCTTGATACCTCTATTCTACTTACCCTTACCCCTTAATAGTACCAGTTCTCCATAGCAAGCCCACTATTGTTCATAACAAGTGGGGCNGGTCCGGGAAAGGAGACTTGATTACAGAAAAGGGGACTACAGAAGGATAAGGGACTACCTGGGAGAAGTGCAGTGGGAAGAAGAACTTAGAGGAAAAACAGTGCAAGGTATGATGAACCCTTGCACTGTTTTTCTAATCAGATATAGAGGTGACAGCAGAGGAGGTAATGAAACAGTTGATAACACTGGATGCAAATAAAGCTGTTGGACCAGACAAAGTATCACCGTGGATACTTAAAGAGGCAGCGCAGGCTCTCAGCGTGCCTCTGGCAATGATCTTTAATGAGTCACTTATGTCGGGAGAATTGCCCAGTTGCTGGAAGGAGGCAAATGTCGTACCGATTTTCAAGAAAGTTGATAGGGAGGAGGCACTTAACTACAGACCCGTATCACTGACAAGCATCCCCTGCAAAATACTTGAAAGAATATTTAGGCTAAGACTTGTTGAGCACCTGGAGAGCATTGGGTTTGTAAACAAGCACCAACATGGGTTCTGGACAGGGAAATCATGCCTAACAAACCTTTTAGAATTCTATGATAAAGTAACAAGGATAAGGCAGGACAGAGAAGGCTGGGCAGACTGCATATTTCTTGACTGCCAAAAGGCCTTTGATACAGTACCGCACATGAGACTGCTGTACAAACTTGAGAGGCAGGCAGGAGTAAGCGGAAAGGCCCTAGTATGGGTGAAGAACTACCTAACAGGAAGGAGCCAGAGGGTAATGGTAAGAGGCGAGAAGTCGGACTGGCGAACAGTAACAAGTGGTTACCTCAAGGATCGGTGCTGGGACCAATCCTCTTTCTAATTTACGTAAATGATATGTTTACAGGAGTGGAATCATACATGTCAATGTTTGCGGATGACGCAAAAATTAATGAGAAGAGTTCTGACAGATGAGGATTGTAGGATCCTCCAAGAGGACTTAAACAGGTTGCAGAGATGGTCAGGGAAATGGCTACTGGAGTTTAACACCAGTAAATATAAAGTTATGGAAATGGGATCAGGTGATAGGAGACCAAAGGGACAGTACACAATGAAGGGGAACAGCCTACCTGTAACGATTCGAGAAAGAGATCTGGGAGTGCATGTGACACCTAATCTAACTCCTGAGGCACATATAAATAGGATAACGACAGCAGCATACTCTACACTGGCGAAAATTAGAACTTCATTCAGAAACCTAAGTGAGGAGGCTTTTAGGGCGCTTTACACTGCCTACGTGAGACCCGTCTTAAAGTATGCCGCACCATCATGGAGCCCCCACCTGAAGAAACACATAAGGAAACTGGAGAAGGTTCAGAGGTTTGCGACGAGGCTTGTCCCAGAGTTACGAGGGATGGGATATGAAGAGCGTCTGAAGGAACTGAACCTTACGACACTAGAGAAAAGAAGGGAGAGAGGAGATATGATAGGGACATATAAAATACTCAGGGGAATTGACAAAGTGGAAATAGATGAAATGTTCACACGTAATAATAACAGAACGAGGGGACATGGGTGGAAACTGGAAACTCAGATGAGTCACAGAGATGTTAGGAAGTTTTCTTTTAGCGTGAGAGTAGTGCAAAAATGGAATGCACTTGGGGAACAGGTTGTGGAAGCAAATACTATTCATACATTTAAGACTAGGTATGATAGGGAAATGGGACAGGAGTCATTGCTGTAAACAACCATAGCTGGAAAGACGGGATCCATGAGTCAATGCTCGATCCTGCAAGCACAAATAGGTGAGTACATACACACACACAAGAGAGTATATATAAAAATGACATGTTATCATTGAAGTTAGTTTCATCTCCACAACAATAGCAGATGAGTACTTTATACAGCTTACCAGTCTAGAAAATACTGACATTTATCAAAACACAACCTCTGCATTTCAGAATAATATCCCACCTCAACACTTATGTTCAGAATAACCTATATATTATATAGGTTATATAACATACTAATAACACCTATGTTATATAGGTGTGATGTTCAGAATAATATCCCACCTTTTAAAATGTGCTTAATAGCTTTTCCAAGACTCCAACTACTTCTTATAATGTTGAATATAACGATCTTGTGTATTTTTTAGAGAAACTCATGAAATCTCAAAATGAAAACGAATCATATATTATTATTTTTAATTAATTAAAACACTTTCCTCCTATTCGGACACAAATACGGGACAACTGTTTTTCTCTTAAATGTGAGTGCGCGACATATTTTTATGTCATGAACAAATAGATCTATAATATTCAATTCTTATCCAATCGAGTTAGGGATAGTATGAAGATGTTTGCCATGAAATTTACGTTTACCTAATAGCCACATAGCCTAATTGGGAGAACGGAATTCTCTTGTATCTTCGTGGTAAAACTATTGTATTGTTGACGCGACACGCGTAATCGACGAAGTTCCTTTATTTGGTACCGGTCTAACGAATCATTGTCAGACATTTTATACATTTGTTCTTCTAGAACATTCTATTGCGAACACATTGGTACAAAAATGAAATACGTACATAGAAAATTAAGGTCAGGACAGTGAAAAGAATATACACTTTTCAATACTGGTTTCGCCGATGTGTGGTAACAGCTAACAATTTGCCCACTTCCCACACTCTTGCGGGTGGGCCGCGATCATGATTCTACATTTATATGCATATGTCCGTGTAGAGAATTTTATTGCGATCTCAGAGATACTAAATTTAACGCTATAGGACAAGTGTGGAGTTGACAACCCTGAAAAGAATAGAAACATTTCGTCGCTGTTTGGAGCTCACGGCTAGTGATCGCCGAAGTTCTTTATTTGGTGGTGGTTTAACTTATGCTTTGGTGACATTTTATATATATGTTCTTCTAGAACGTTATATTGCGAACACATTGGTACAAAAATAAAATATGTACATCGAAAATTAAGGTCAGGACAGTGAAAAGAGTATACACTTTTCAGTGTTCCCGCCCAATCGCCCGAAACGCCCAGAGAAATTTGCAATAACTTTTTTTCTCGTTTGCCAGGAGGAGGAAAGTTTAATGTGCCTAATAGCTTTCCCAAGACACCAACTGCTTTTTATAATGCTGAGTGGATCTATAAAAATCATTAACAATGCGATTGGAGTCATATTAAGAGAGTGTTACGAACCCGACTCCATCGTCGGAGCATGGAGCAACGACGTCAACGCCATCTGTGAGTCTGCTCCCTAAACCCCCACAAAAAGGACAACGCCATCTGGTGGTGGCAGTAAGATACCTGCAAGAGACTCTAGATTCCTGCCCTGGGGCCAGATTCACGAAGGTACTTGCGAAGATTTTTCTTCTTAGCTGCGAATGTTTTTCTTCTTAGCGCCTTCGTGGCGGCTACGTCGGTATTCAGGTAGCTACACTAAGTCGAAAAACCTTCGTAAGTTTGGTCCGGGATCTAAGTGTGCTGTCGGGCACTCGTAGCTTTACGTAAACTGGATATAACTCAATTTTTCTCTACTACATAACACTGGGATCGATTTTATTATAACAAAAGATTATTAGTTGGCGAATCTCGTGAAGAGGAGTCCTTCGTGTTAGTTATATATGCATTCTCTGCTTGAAACTTGAAGTAAATATGTCTTTTATGATAGTAGAATTAGTTATAATAGCAAGATATTATACCAGTAGTTATTAAGTAAATAAACACTGGTGAACAGAAATATGAGAGGTGATGAGCCCTGCCTGATGGGAGCATTTACTATCACCAAATGGCCCTGTTCACCTAGTAATCAGTAAGGGTGTACCTTAGCTATACATTCACAATTCTAATTTATTTTGTTGGTTTTATTTTGAAATTAATCTGGGTGAGACATAAAAGAAATATCCTGCACAAATGATGTTAGGTTAGGGTAAAAACTCTCATTGAATACTTAAACCTATAATTATGACTATATGGACTATTAAAGAAGAGACAGGGAAGTAGGGTTCAAGACCTCTTCCTGTTACACAATTTGAGTGTGGAACCAGTAATTATCAAAAGAAGGCACTATGCCGAGAAGGCTATGTAGCAGTAAGGCAGCTACTTATTTGAAGAATGCTTATTTTATTTACCTTATAAGCTGAGGCAGCCTATTTTATTGAGGAATGCTCAGCTGATTCCTCAAATCAAAGAAGGCACCAAGCTGGGAAGGCTATGTAGCACCATTGTGTGTAGCAATAAACCTAATTTGTTTTAACAAATAATGCACCTGTGAGAAACAAATCCTGTCAGCTGAAATATATTGATGCAGTTATTTAAATAAAAAAATATAATGAAAGAAATATTACTGGTTTATTTTTATCCTATCTTTTTGTACTATACAGTACAGTATCCAAAGAAGTGAAAAATTGAGACATAATGCACAATTTAATGAATGATTCAAAAGAAATGTGACTACTGTATTACATATCAACATGAGATCTCATGATCCATGGTTAACATGATTTAATAAGGATAATATTGGTAATACACAAACTATAATTTATTATCTTTATTACTGATATTTTTGTATTAAGAAGCTTAGGTATACACAGCAATGTGCTGCTACCCTATTCAATATGGAAGATTACACAGTGTAGAGATAAAAAACTAGCTATAAGTTCATCTAATACTCCCATCCACAGGACGGTTAGTCATACATGGAATCAGGGGAGAAAATACCTGCCTCAATACAAAAACAAATCACTCTGACTAAACAATAACTTTACAATTTTCACAAGAGGTAAGCACTGAATCATGGAAACATTATATTATAACTACTCTTACTAATTTCTACAAGACTCCTCTCAAACAATGTATTTTTTTTTAACATGCTTAGTGTATACACAACAATGTTCTGCTTCAATATTCTGTATGAAGGACCACACAGTGTAGATCAAAAACCAGCTACAAGCTCATCCAACATCTCACCTCACAGGATGGCCAGTCATACATGGTATCAGAGAGAACAAGATACTTAAGGATCATCTATTAGCCTCCACTGGCAAAACCTGGGTGCAGCACAAGAATATCTTCCAATATTCCTGAGTGTATGAAGTAATTACAGAGCTCAAAGTGCCCCATACCATTTGGTATGATGTCACTGATAACAGGGCAATCACAGATATAGTGTTGGAGAGTATGTCCTATCAAGTAGGACTGAAAACAGATTTTTTTTACCCAGATGATTAAAACCCATGGAACCGCCAACCGCTGAAGCCGTACCTGCCAAAATCCAGTTAGAAAATATCATTAGGACAAGTGGCGGGACTTAACAAGCCCCTGGCTTTTTGTCCTCGTCGAGACCACTATATAGTAGTGGCCCTTGGGTAAATTTAGGTAAATAAATACGTAAATAGATACCATCGCTTCTCAAGTCTTGGGAGTGACAAGGGGAGCTATACACTATCTCTTAGAATTACGTAGGTAAACAAAAATGTAACATATTTGTATACTACATATATATAGTAGTTATATATATATAGTTACATATATATAGTATATATATATATAGTTACATATATATAGTTACATATATATAGTAGTTATATATAGTAGTTACATATATATAGTAGTTACGATGCTGACTGTACAAGTTGAAAAAACATTGTTTTACTTCGAAATATACTAATTTTATAAGAAAATTCGACGTAAATATGTCGCAAGTGGTCACAGACAAACTCCGATATGGCAGCGTCGTGATTGGCTACAGCTGTAAGATGAAAAATGTTACCTTCTCTCTGATTGGACAAACTAAAAGCCTACTGACATCTAGCGAGACGTAAGTGAACTACTTAGAAATCTTCGTAAGTTTACTTCTCTGAATCGCTCTTTGGCGCGTTCTTAGCGGGCACTTAGGAACCTTCGTAGCAAACCTACTTACGAAGAAATACATGGAGCTTCGTGAATCTAGGTCCAGGTCAGCCTGATGGGTCGCTGTTGCTGACCTCTGAGGTGGCGCCTAGAAAATCAGCGCCATCTATTGTGGGAGGAGTTGTATGTTTGTCAGTCCATAAGTGGTATTTCCTAGTGTCCCCAGGACTGGCCAGTTTACTGATGACGTGTCTGTATCCACAGAGGCGACATAGGGCTGCAGTGGTACGAAGACAGGCAGTCTACCCAGCGCATCCTAGTATCTCTCTACTCCATTCTGCTTTACGTGACCAGTGAACCGCCGCCGAAGAGGAACTGAGTAGTATCTGTTGTCTGCCTGTGAAGTGGCAGTAACAGAATTCGGCATATCCCGGGACTGGCTAGAGGAAGAGACGACCGACAGTCATGTGCTACGGAGAAGTGTAACTAGCTAGTTGCAAGAAGCTCCTGCCAGGGGTTTGCTACCCTTGTATTTGTTCATGTAGAGGCCCAGCAGCGCGAGGCTGATGTTCTCTGCCAGCACTAGGCTGGAGAGTGATTGTGGGCGTTCACAAGAAGCACCTAGTGAGACTGTAGATAGGCTGGCTAGGCTAGATGGCTAAGGTAGAGTCGTTGGTGTTTCCCAGTACTGGTTGAGGACGGTATTGTGTGTTGAAGAAACACGGAATTTGACAAGGCTGCATTGCATGAGCATCGAGGAGCGTTTAGTGTCCAAAAAGAGAGACACACAAGTGTATATATCAGTGTAGTAATACTTCGTTTATGATTCTATTTAAGGTGATGGGAAAGTGATAATATGTGAATATATTGATAATTGATGAAGTATCGTATTTCTTTCAACTCCTCCCTTGTGTTTCACTTGCATTACCGAGCTCACTCCTTGAAAGCCACTACCGACTTGGGGTCGGATACAAGTACTTTGGTTCCTCCAGCAGAGAACCTGGTTGCGACCCATAGTGGCCGTAACACAAGTCTAACATTCAAAGCGAGGCAGTCACATAAAAGTCCGTCGAAACTGTTGTGGAAGCAGATGAAGCAGTTAATTATCCAACAGAATTTTTTAATTCAATCGATCTGCCAGGGATACCATCACACGTACAGCAATTCAAAATCGGCTTGCAAATTATCATGTTGTGAAATATCAACCGGCCAAAACTTTGCAACATCACGCACCTTGCAGTAAAAAAAATAATCAGCGACGTCATAGAAGCAACAATCTGACAGGACCTTTAAAAGGTGAAGATGTCCTCAATCCACGCATTCCTATGATTCCAACAGATATGCTATTTCAATTTAAGAGATTATAATTTCGAATTCGATTGGCGTTTGCAATAACCATTAACAAAGCTCAGGGCCAATCTTTAGAATTGTGCAGTTTATATCTTGAACCGGATTGCTTCTCACGTGGACAATTATATGTCGAGTGTTCTGGAGTCGGCAAACCAGACAATCTCTATCTCCTCGGACAATGGAACAACAAAAAATATTGTATACCCACATGCATTGTGAAATTAAACCTATTAGAAATGTGCCCTTTCTGTTTTCTTTCATTTCATTTAACCAGACTGAGCCACAGCAACGTGTGGCGGCTACTGCTAGTCTATATAAATAAAAATGGATATGTTCCTTTGTTCAAAATCGTTAATCTCCGAAAGTTCATCGATTTTCTGGAAATTTTCACACAACGTTCCATTCCCATCCGAGCAGGTTTTTATATACATACTATATAGATGTCACGTCTGTGACGGGAAAAAACATGTTTTTTTTAAAGCTGTGTTTTTTGTGTGGTTTTCAAGTGAGGGAAATCTTCGAAACCTCTTTACCGATTGCTTTGAAATCTTGAAACGGCATTGCATTCGAGTAGGCAAGTAATTTCATATGCCTACTATATACATGCCTCACCTGTGACAGGAAAAAACATGCTTTTTTGAAAAACAGCGCCATCTGTAGGACATATGATAAACACACGCTGTAATCTCCGAAAGTTCTTCACAGATTGCTTTGTAATTTTGACACGACGTTCCTTTCGAATACGTGTGTGTTTTGATATACCTATTATTTAGATGCCACAACTGTGACAGGTAAAAACATACATTTTTTTAAAAAACAGTGCCATCTGTTGCACGTAAGAGCAACATACAATATACAGTATATGTTACGATTCAATTTCAATGTTTCAGATTGCATTGATATATTGAATTTTCATAGATTTTAATTTATTTTCATTTTGATTTAATTTGTTTCTTTTTTCATTGTTTTTCATTCCGTTTTCTTAACTGTTCTTATTTTTCAGTGCAATTGGTGCTGAAATTGAGCTGTGTCCATTGAACGGCATTTGAAATGAAATATTTCATTAGTATTTTTTGTTTTTGTTTTGAAAAGAAGAAAATGGACAACACTTTTTTTCACAGTTGAAAATGTGCAATAAACAGCTATGAATCCACCGGCTACAACAACGTAAATAGCTTTCTTCACGTTATGTCAAAATGACGCGTTTGCGAAAACATTGCTGTATTCGGAAGTGCCTACGTATTACACATGGAATACCAGTGGAAAATCATTTGAACGACGTGAACGAGGAGAGCGAGTAGACGGACAACCTGGCATATTCAAACAAACTACGATAGGCAGACTGTACACCGTGCATTCCAATCAAGATGAATGCTTCTTTCTTCGCAAGCTATTGGTAAATGTCCCCGGTCCATCGTCTTTCCAACAATTGAGATTTGTCAGCGGCGTAACACATGCCACTTTCCGTAGTGCATGTCAAGCTCTGAATTTATTGGAGAACGACCGACACTGGAATGTATGCATTAATAACACGTACAACACGCCATATCCAAATCAAATTCGTGCATTGTTTGCAGTCATATTGACCACCGTCTCTGCTTCATCTCCAACAGAATATGGGAGAAACACAAATCGCACATGGCTGAAGATATTGTCCGTCGAATACGCAAGGAAAATTGAAATATGAACATGAATTTCAGTGCAAAAATCTGCAACGAAGCGTTGATAATGATTGAAGATTTGTGCTTATAAATCGCAAACAAAGTTCTCAATCAGTTGGGAATGCCATCAGCGAATCGAGCTGCTGCTGCCTCGTTCGATGTAGAATTGCGTCGTAAACAAAATTACAACACGGGTGATCTGTTGTCGTATGTGCAATCAAATATTCTTAAGCTAAAACTTGAGCGAAAAGGCATTTATGATCAAATAATTCAAACTGTCAATAACGGGTTTGGAGGAATCTTCTAAGAAACGTCAGGAGGAACTGTAAAACCTTTCTAATTAGATTGATTTGGGCAGCATTTTGATCCCAAAATGGCATAACCTTAGCTCTTGCATCGTCCGGAATAGAAGCAAAATTGCTACCAGGTGGAAGAATTGCTACATCGGCTTTGAAATTACCATTGAACATGCAATTCATTGAAACTCCCACGTGCACCATTTCCAAAGCATCCGGCAAGGGGAAAAGTATTGCAGAAATGTAAACTTGTTGTTTGGGATGAATGCACAATGGCCCACAAAAATAACGCTCGGAGCTCTTGATCGATTATTGCAAGATTTGCGTGGAAACATCAGACCATTTGAGACCGCATTAATATTGCTTGCAGGAGATTTCATGCAAACATTACCTGTAATTCCTCGATCGACACCAGGGGACGAAATAAATGCTTGCCTGAAATACTCTACTTTTTGGCGCCACGTAAAGATGTTACAATTAACTACAAATATGCGTGTCCAACTGCAAAACGACGAGATATTCTTACATCAATTTCTGGAAATTGGGAACGGAATCGTGGCAGTCACTTTCAAGTCCGTCGACACTTTGGTGGAAGCAGATGAAGTGGTTAATTATCCAACAGAATTTTTTTAATTCACTCGAACTGCCAGGAATACCAAAACCGCACGAACTGCAATCTAAAATCGGCGTGCCAATTATCATGTTACGAATATCAACCAGGCAAAGCTTAGCAACGGCACGTGGCTTGCAGTGAAAAGTTCTTCAGCAACGACGTAGATGCAACAATCTTGACAGGACCTTTCAAAAGTGAAGATGTCCTCATTCCTCACTTTCCTATGATTTCAACGGATTTGCCATTTCAATTTAAGAGATTGTAATTCCCAATTCGATTGGAGTTTGCAATCACCATCAACAAAGCTCAGGGCCAATCTTTAGAATTGTTCTGTTTAGATCTAGACACGGATTGCTTCTCACATGGACGATTATATGTTACGTGTTCTAGAGTCAGCAATAAGACAACTTCTATATCTTCACTGAGAGTGGAACAAGAAAAAATATTATATATCCACATGCATTGAAATTAAACATGTAAGAAACGTGCATTTTCTCTTTTCTTTCTTTTACCTTTGAAGCTGACTGAGCCACAGCAACGTGTGGCGGTACAGCTAGTCTATATAAATAAAAATGGAAATGCTCATATGTTCAAAATCGCTAATCTCCGAAACTTCTTCACGGGTTGCTTTCAAATTTTCATGCAACGTTCTATTTGCATCAGAGCGGATTTTTATATACATACTATATCGATATCACGTCTGTGACGGAAAAAACATGTATTTTTGAAAAACTGTTTTTATCATGTGTTTTTCATGTGAGGGGAAAGATTTGAAACCTCTTTACCGATTGCTTTGAAATTTTGACACAACGTTGCATATGAATAGGTGAGCGTTTTTATATACCTACTCTATATATACCTCACCTGTGACAGGAAAAAACATGTTTTTTTTTTAACAGCGCCATCTGTAAGACGCAGGAGCAATACAAGCTTTAATATCCAAAAGTTCTTCACCGATCGCTCTGAAATTTTGACACAACGGTCCATTTGAATACGTGCGAGTTTTATATACCTACTATTTAGATGCCACACCTGTGAGAGGTAAAAACGTGTTTTTTTTAAAGAGCCTGAACTGTTGCTCGAAAGACCAACACAAGCTATTCAAAATATGTTATGATTCCATTACAATGTTTCCAATTGCTTTGATAAATTGAATTTACATAGATTTTGATATATTTTCATTTTGATTTAATAATTTTGTGTGCCAGTGCGTTGGAATTGAGCTGTGTTGTTTACTATACCATTCGTTTCGTGGGTATAGTTTATTTGTTTCTTTTTTCATTGTTTTTCTTTTCGTTTTTTTTAATCGTTCTTATTATTTTTCAGTGCAATTGGTGGTGAAATTGAATTGAAATATTTCGTTAGTATTTTTTGTTTCTGTTTTGAAAACATGAAAATGGACAACATGTTTATTTCACAGCTGCAAATGTGCAACAGCTATGAATCCACCGGCTTCAGCGTTATCTGATTTCTTCACGTTATGTCAAAATGACGTGCTTGCGAAGACAATGCTGTATTCGGAAGTGCCTACGTATTACACATGGAATGCCAGTAGAAAATCATTTGAACGACGCAAACGAGGAGAGCGAGTCTATGGACAACATGACATTCTCAAATAAACTTCAATAGGCTGACTGTGCACCGTGCGTCCTAACCAGTTGAATGCTTCTTTCTTCGCATGCTGTTGGTAAATATGCCCAGTCCAACATCTTTCAGCAATTGAGATTTGACAACGGCGTTAATTGAGATTTGTCAAGTGGCATGATTTGCCAATATGCCACTTTCCGTAGTGCATATCAAGCTCTGAATTTATTGGACAACAATCGGCACTGGGATGTATGCATTAATGACGCGTCCAACACGTCACATCTAAATCAAATTCGTGCATTGTTTGCAATCATATTGACCACCGGCTCTCCGTTATCTCCAACAGAGTTTTGGGATAATTATAAATCGCACATGGCTGAAGATATTATCCGTCGAATACGCAAAGAAAATTAAAAAATGAACATGGATTTTACAGCAAAAAAACTTCAAGGCCTTCATAACGATTGAAAACTAGTGCTTAGAAATCACGAACCAAGTTCTCAATCAACTGGAAATGCCATCATCGAATCGATCTGCTGCTGCTTCGTTCCATGTAGAATTGCGTCGTGAACAAAATTACAACACGGGTGATCTGTTTTATGTTTAATGAAATATTCATAGGCTAATGTTTGAGCGAAAAGACTTTAACAATCTAATATTTCAAACTGTCAATAATGGGCTTGGAGAAATCTTCTTAGATGCGCCAGGAGGAACTAGTAAAACCTTCTTAATTAGATTGATTCTGGCAGCATTTCGATCCCCAAATGGCATAACCTTAGCTCTTGCATCGTCTGAAATTGCTGCGACATTGCTAACAGGTGGAAGAACTGCTACTTCAACTTTGAAATCGCCATTGAACATACATTTCATTGAAACTCCCACGTGCAACATTTCCAATGCATCCGGCATGGGAAAAGTATTGCAGAAATGCAAACTTATTGTTTGGGATGAATGCACAATGCTATACAAAAAATCGTTCGAGGCTCTTGATCGATCATTGCAAGATTTGCGTGGAAACATCAGACCATTTGGGAACGCATTAATAATGCATGCAGGAGATTTCAGGCAAACATTACCTGTAATTCCTGAATCGACACCAGCGGACGAAATAAATGCTTGCCTGAAATACTCTACTTTGTGGCGCCACATAAAGACATTTAAATTAACTACAAATATGCGTGTAGTTATGTAGCTACTGCAAAACGATCCATCAGCTGAAATATTCTCACATAAACTTCTAGAAATTGGGAACATAAACGGGCCGGTTGATCTGACCTCAGGACGAATTTCATTGCCTCATAACTTCTGCAATTTAGTGACGTCAAAAGAAGACTTTGTTGAAAAAGTATTTCTAAATATTGAAACCAATTATAAGAATCACGAGTGGCCGAGTGAACGAGCTATTCTTGTGGTCAAGAACAAAATGACTACGACCTTAACAGCATTATTCAGTCTAACATTCAAAGCGAGGCAGTCACATACAAGTCCGTCGAAACTGTTGTGGAAGCAGATGAAGCGGTTAATTATCCAACAGAATTTTTTAATTCACTCGATCAGCCAGGGATACCATCACACGTACGGCAATTGAAAATCGGCTTGCCAATTATCATGTTGCGAAATATCAACCTGCCAAAACATTGCAATGCCACACGCCTTGCAGTAAAAAAATTAATTAGTGACGTCGTAGAAGCAACAATCTGACAGGACCTTTCAAAGGAGATGTCTTCATTCCTCGCATTCCTATGATTCCAATAGATTTACCATTTCAATTTAAGAGGTTGTAATTTCCAATTCGATTGGCGTTTGCAATTGGACACATCAGTCAAGCTCAGGGCCAATTTTTAGAATAGTGCAGTTTATATCTAGACATGGATTGCTTCTCACGTGGACAATTATATATTGAGTGTTCTAGAGTCAGCAAATCTCTATATCTCCACAGACAATGGAACCACAGAAAATATTGTATACCCACAAGCATTGTGAAATTAAACATATTAGAAACGTGTGCTTTCTCTTTTCTTTCTTTCCCATTTAACCAGACTGAGCCACAGGAACGCATGGCAGGTACAGCTAGTATATATATATATATATATATATATATATATATATATATATATATATATATATATATATATATATATATATATATATATATATATATATATATATATATATATATATATTGTGACGATAATCTCTTATCAGAGATTTAGCCTGCCATTTCTGCGAATCACTCCTGTCCTCATCAACGTAAAAGATACGTTTTGTAGTGGCTAAACGTATTATAAGCTCGCCACACGTACCAGCAACTCCCTCCTTCCCCCCCACTGCTGCACCTGGTCGACGCGCCGAACCCTGCAACGGCCTAACTAGCGACTGCGACCATCCAGCTTCCTCATTGGCCGCCAACCAACACTCCACTCCGGCTCCCCGCCAATCACAAGACCTCACCAGTTATTGTTGGAGTCCCTTACGTTTCTGCCAGCCAGAATATTGTGTGCTCGCAAGCTGTGAACTCCTAAGTGACTCACTCTGTGTGGTCAAGTAGAGGTTCATAGTTAGTGCATATATTCCAGCATTCATATTTTACTTACTTTTGTATATCAATTCTCCTCCCCATTAACGTAATCTATTTTCATGTTTATATTGTTTATTGTTTTTGCCAGTAAGCCAAGTTTTTGCATTTATTTCAATTTGTGTTTTCTTATTGTTATTAAAATCCATATTTTTTATTATTGCTTTTCGTCTTTACAACCTTACCACAGATTACCAAATCACGCAGTCATTCTTTTTTTCTCTTTTTTTTCCTTTTCTTTTTTTTATATTATATGTGGCCCAGCAATGACAACTGCTAGTTGGAAGACTGCCGACCACCATTTCCAACTCGATTACCGTCACATATAAATGGGGGCCTGTCCGGAGTCACTATAAATGGAGTTCTGTCCACGGAGTCACTATTAAATAGAGATCTGTCCACGGAGCTTCACTCAGGTTTGGTAATTGTGGTAAGCGCACTTGGCTCTTATTTCCCTTGCTTCCATTATTCACATTAATCATTCTTTATTTTATATGGTGCTGTGTATATTGTACATTACGGGAATAGCATATGGTGAGAGTGAGACAACTTTGGATTACGTGGTGACTGTAGGCCGCAGTCATACTCTTAATTGGTCGTCTCCCCCTTCCGTGTTATCCTCCGTGTTTAACATCTTTGTCCCCCAATATTTCTCACTTTTTGACAGATTATCACATAGGTACCCTGGTACTGTGGTCTGTCTCCGGGTCAATAGCACCCAAGTCCTGCAATCCGACTCTAGGAGGAAAAAGAGGGCTTTAGATCCTCTAGCACGAACTATTATTGGCGAATTGGGACCTCGCCGATAGTTCTCGTCACCAGTTGACACATCGCACCCCTACTCGTCGGTCAGACTGATGGTATTTACTTAAGGTAGGGAATTGGCGTTCTTTCTTTTGAGCACAAAAGTTCGCTAATTCTGTAAATACCATATTCAATTTCAGTGGGTACCATTGCTTATGTTCTACAGTGACTCGGCAAGGTATGACTACATTTTTTGGACTACCTCATTTATTTTGAAGCCATTTAGTGTTTCACTTGTATTTTAAAATTAGTTTTCACTAATTAGTAGGATTTTCTTGCCTTTATCCTCCCATAGTGAGTACCAGGTACAAGATTTCCTGCGACCTTATTCATTTACCATCTTGAATTTACTTTAATTATTAATAATTCTCCACAGGATAGGTATCAGTTGCCACGTTTCCTGTTTCTGACACTCGCCACATTCTCACGATATTCATATCCTTTGTTTTGCTATATTTTCACCATGTTCCGCTTACAAGTTTTCAAAGCCAATCCAGAAAGAGAAATAGGGACCTTACGTCACGCTAAGAGGGTCGATTTGTTAACTCTTGCACATGAGTATCACTTAGAAGTTCCTGTTGGAGCCAACAAATTTGCCATTAATAATATGATACTGGATCACCTTGCTGATGAAGGTATTATAGATTCTTCTACCCATGAACAGCACATTATTTCAGATAAAGATGACTTGAGAGCGATGAAGCTCAAATTGGAACTTGCCAAGATCGAGCTACAGCAACAACAAGAAGCAGCTGCAATCAGAGAGCGTGAAAGAGAGCGTGAAGCTGCCCTGAAGAAGGAAGAAAGTGAACATGAGTTGGCCTTATACAAACAGCGACTCGAGATACAACGCGACCACGACAAACGACAGGCAGAAGCAGCTCTAAACTGTCGTGACCGAGAACTCACGAGGGACGCTGCACACCAAGCTCAACTCCAACAAGCGGCAGCTAGTCTTCCTCCCAGTTTCAATATCTCCCATGCAAGTAAGTTAATGCCCCCGTTCCTCGAAACGGAGGTTGATGTGTTCTTTACCACTTTTGAGACCCTTGCTGTTCAACTTAATTGGCCTGACGACCAATGGGCTACCCTTCTCAGAGTACATTTAACAGGTAGAGCAGCAGTCACACTCAGCACTTTGGCTTCGGAAAACGACTACACCACCCTGAAACAAGCTGTGTTGGACGCCTACCTTCTCTCCACCGAAAGCTATCGACGAAGTTTCGTGACTACGTCAAGGCAAGTACCACCCACCTTCTTAGAATTTGCTAACACCAAACGAAGATTTCTTTCATGAAATGGCTGGAGGCAGCACATGTCTCTACTTTTTCAGAACTTGTCAACCTCATACTGGTTGAAGAATTTTTGAGAGTGTACCTCCTCCTGTCCGCCTATACTTAGCAGACAAGGAAGGGAGATGAATTAGGTGAGTGTTGCGAGTCAGCTGACACTTACAGCCTCATCCACCGCTGACTCCAGATCCTACCAGAAATCTTGGTACAGTTACGAGAAAGCGAGCCCAGATCAAGGTACCTCTCAACTGTACTGCAGGTATTGTAGATTATATGGCACTCCATTGACAAATGTAGACAAGTCCCATCTTAAAGGTAATGTCGAACCCCCCTAAGTCTAAAACTACTCACCCTAANATGATATCCTTGACGCAGTAGGTAATGCTAGTTATTTGTCTCAACTTGATTTGTTAAAAGGCTATTACCAAATTAGCCTGACAGAGAGAGCTAAGGAAATATCTGCCTTCACCACTCCTTTTGGCCTGTACAGATATGAACGCATTCCTTTTGGACTGTGTAACGCCCCAGCCACCTTCCAGCAAGCTGTCAACTGCGTCATCCACGGCCTAGATCACACCTATGCTACTTGGATGACATCGTTGTGGCAACTAACACCTGGAGTGAACATCTGCTCCTGCTGCACCGATGTTTCTCCAAGCTCCTGACAGCTGGCTTACATCAACTTACGCAAGTCCACATTTGCAAAAGGTAAAGTGCGTTTCTTGGTCATGTGATAGGGAGTGGCAACATAGCTCCTTTAACCATTCACACTCAAGCAATTCAGCATTACCCACAACCTACAACCAGGAAGCAGCTCCTGCACTTCTTGGCCTTGCATCTTACTATCGTAGGTTTGTGAAAAATTTAGTACGGTAGCGACAACATTGATTAATCTGACCTGCCCCAAGCAAGGTATCATTGGACCATTCAAAGACCTTGCCTTTGAACAACTTAAATCTCTGCTATGTTCTGATCCCATTCACGGCTCTCCAGATATTACGAAGCCGTTCATCATCAATGTCGACGCAAGTGGCACTGGCATCGAGGGGCGTCCTAATGCAACAACGTAGCAAAGAGGTCTCCCCGTCAGCTACTACAGCTACAAGTTAAAGCCTCACCAGAAGAACTACAGCACTATAGAAAAGGAACTCCTTTCCATTGTCCTGAACCTGCAACATTTTGAACCTTACCTACAGGGTAATCGGTAATTACCATCTACTCAGACCACAATCCTCTGCAGTTCCTGCAACAAGCCAATTCAGCAATCAACGTCTTCTACGCTGGGCTCTGTACTTGAAGAATTTTAATCTGGAGATTCTACATCAAAGGCTCAGACAACATCATAGCCGATGCCCTCTCCAGAGTCTACGAGGTTAAGACAGCTACTCCTACCTCTCCACCATCTACTGAAGTAACTTAACACGTAAGAGCAGGCTTCGGTGTAGAGCTATTATGATAATCTCCTTCAAGAGAGATTTGGCCTGCTCTTTCCTATCATCATGTTACTTCAGTACATCTGCAACATCTGATACTACAATCAAGAGTAGTACATATTTTGTAGAATACGTTTCTACAGGGAGTATACGTACCATATATGTATCGCTCACTCCACTCCCCCCTCATCACTCCCCCCACAACCAGCATGTCGCCACTTCACCCCCGTCGATCACCAAATTGCCAATTCCAGCCAGCACGCTTCCCATTGGTGAATCGGCGTCTGCACTCGACTTCAGCGCCATCTGCATAGCCGATGACTGAGCGTGCCCCAGCCATTGGATTTAGAATATTCTGTGCTCTCAAAGCTGATACAACTATCTAGTATATGCTTGTGTAATAGTGGATGTTATCAGCTAGCGCATTATTCTGAGCACCTTTTAATTCATTTTTGTCTTGTTCAGAGTAAAGTAATGTAACCATTGTTATATTTTATTTTATTTTTTGACTTTGTAATCATATTTTTTTCACACTGTACATAGCCAAGGATTATCCATGTTCTTATTTGTTTTCAAGTTAATTAAAATTTAATTGTTCATATGATTTCTTTTGCGTGTTTTCCCCTTTCACTTGACCACAGGAGGCAACAGCCACGCAGTCAACTCTCTTTTTGTAAATGTGATTGGCATTGACACCTGCCATTGGAAGGACTGCCAAACACCTACACATACTTTTTTTCCATAACAATATATATATATATATATATATATATATATATATATATATATATATATATATATATATATATATATATATATATATATATATATATATGCAATTTACGATCACTAAACACTGATCATTTGTATGCGGATAAACCACAAAGAAATGGAGAAGAGAGATGAACGTTTCGACTCGCGAAAGTCGTTGTCAACATCAGACTGACTGAGAGAAGTAAGGAGAGGGTACAGGTCAGCATATGGACCTGACCAACCCATCTATGGGGAAAGGATTACCAGAAACAGGAGGGGTCAAAGAGGATTAAGCGGTCAGAGAATAAGGAAGAAGATTAAGGAAAAGCCTCATGTGACACACAATAATTGAATATAAAATTGTAATGAGACATTGTATGCCTCCCTTATCAAAGTTTTTTCTTAAACTGTTGTGTAATATTGTAACTTAAAACTGGATCAAGTTTGTACATACCAGTACTAACATTGAGAAGATTTGGACATTGACTAATTAGAGCAGACTCAATTAAATTCCGTTCCACAAAGCCATTGCAATTGGCAATGCTTTTCGCCCCATCCCAATTAATAGTGTGATCACACAAACTTGTATGTAGATACAAAGCATTAGACGTTTGGGCAGTTCTTATACTATAAGCATGTTGGGACATGCGTAATAGTAAGGATTTTCCTGTTTGTCCAAGGTACACAGACTCACAATCATTACAAGGAATCGAATACACACAACCTGCTGTACCAGGGGAGTTTTTTTATTAAATTAGACTTGATCGTATTATTAGTGTAATAATGTCTCCAAAGCGAAACCAGAAAATGGAAACTCATTGGTGGTACCTTATGCGATGGGATTTGAGAAACTGTCCCCAGTTTTTAAAAACCTTAATATCAATTTGGTGTTCACTAATAATACGATCAAGTCTAATTTAATAAAAAAAACTCCCCTGGTACAGCAGGTTGTGTGTATTCGATTCCTTGTAATGATTGTGAGTCTGTGTACCTTGGACAAACAGGAAAATCCTTACTATTACGCATGTCCCAACATGCTTATAGTATAAGAACTGCCCAAACGTCTAATGCTTTGTATCTACATACAAGTTTGTGTGATCACACTATTAATTGGGATGGGGCGAAAAGCATTGCCAATTGCAATGGCTTTGTGGAACGGAATTTAATTGAGTCTGCTCTAATTAGTCAATGTCCAAATCTTCTCAATGTTAGTACTGGTATGTACAAACTTGATACAGTTTTAAGTTACAATATTACACAACAGTTTAAGAAAAAACTTTGATAAGGGAGGCATACAATGTCTCATTACAATTTTATATTCAATTATTGTGTGTCACATGAGGCTTTTCCTTAATCTTCTTCCTTATTCTCTGACCGCTTAATCCTCTTTGACCTGTCCTGTTTCTGGTAATCCTTTCCCCATAGATGGGTTGGTCAGGTCCATATGCTGACCTGTACCCTCTCCTTACTTCTCTCAGTCAGTCTGATGTTGACAACGACTTTCGCGAGTCGAAACGTTCATCTCTCTTCTCCATTTCTTTGTGTTTTTTTCCGCATATATATATATATATATATATATATATATATATATATATATATATATATATATATATATATATATATATATATATATATATATATATATATATATATATATATATATATATATATATATATTATTGTAACAATTATCGTAACACATTGGAGGGAATGTAGGTCCCCTCCAATACAGTTTCTGTGTGCTTTTCTCCTACCACCCCCTTCCTTTTTTTATGCTTTATTGTGTATTTAAAGGTTACAAAACATAAAAGACAAATGCCTAAAGGTTATGGATCTCATGAAGCTCCTCCTCTTCCGGACAGGAACCGAGGATGCAGCAGGCATTTCCCCTCTGGATCGCCACACTGAGGCGCTGAAACAAAAAACTGCAAGCCCTTGGGTCTCTGGTGACGTCAGTGAGCTTGGAACCCAATTCCTTGAGAAATCCCAAGGCACTCTTGCCCCAGGGGCCTTGCGTCTCAGACGCTATGGGAACAAAGAGGTATTGACTTGCCAGTCACCTGTATTTGAGTGATTTTGCTGTTTCCCTGTGGTTGGCCGCCCCACCTGCTTGATCAGCTCCGAAGTGTACATAGGTGTCAGCCAGGGTGGATACACATGTGTAGTCCCACACCAACTGTCTACCCTCCTTCCAGGAGTATATGGTGATGCCATCAGGGCAAAGTGCGGGGAAATCCGGGTTTTGGACCTCTAGGATGCGAGGTTCTCTCTCCGCTGGGCACCTAGCTGAGACGAGGCTTCTCTTGATGATGTCATTGACCTCGTTGTGTCTTGCATGCCAGCCCTTTGTGCTTCTGCAATGCAACCCATGCAGTCCGTATTGGTCTGCTTCCACCCTGTTGCAAATACACTTGTATTCAGTGTGAATTGGGGCACCAAGGCGGAGGACCACTGCTTCACGAAGGGATTCTGTATCTAGGCGCGTGCCCATTGCTGACATGGGTACTGCCAGGAGGAAGTCTCCTGCATGGGGGGCACGCACTGCTCTGAGGCGGGCTTTCTCCTTGTCTGATGTTGCGGCGCTGAGCATGGCATCAGCTACTTTTTCCACTAGAGGGTGGTCCCAGCCGGACTGTTTGTGTTGTTTTGTTGGCTCTATAATGGTTGCTGGGATTGCAAGAACATCCCACTGATTTGAACATTCAGTGAAAGCAGTATCGTGTATTCCTGCTGAATCTCTCAGGGTTGCAGGTAAGAGATCTCTGACGAGGTCGTGCGATGCATGGGAGGAGGAAAGGAAGGCTGGTAGAGCAATTTGGGATGCTGTACGGACACCCAGGCCGGCGAGTCTTACAGGAAGGGTTGCTTGCTCCCACTGAGAGTCGTCCAATGGCAGGTTCAGGACTTTCACGAGCATGAACCTCAGAAGGGTGTCATACACATTTAACTTAGGGCTGCTGTAGGGTGGAGAACATCTCAGAAAGTAGGTCAACTTAGGGAGAGATAGGCATCTTGTAAGGAGAAAGAGAGCATCATGGGCATCAATCTTGTCAATCCTGTCCAGCATTCTCTTTAGATCAGTGATTTTTGCATCCAGGACCTCTTCGATTGCTCGTGGGCCAATGGGGGCACCCAGGAGAGTGCAGTCCGGTGGCTCGACAATGAGAATGTCTGGAAGAACATTTTGTATTTGCCCAGTGATGTCTGGGTTGCGGGAGATTATTTCACATTTTGATGCATTGAGAATGAGGCGTAAGGCTGCTCTCTGCTCCTAGATTTTCCTCATATCCTCCAAAATGGTTTCCGGGGTTCCAGCGAGAGTGCCATCATCCAGGTACCAGATGTTTAGCTCGCTTTTCAGACTATCAGTGACCTCTTTGATAGCTAGGCAGAAAAGGAGGGGGGCTAAGGGGTCACCTTGTTGGACACCTTCACAGGAGTTTATTTCATGCTCCCCAAAAAGAAGTTTAAAGTCCCCACTGTAGCACGATCGGATGAACGGGTAAAGGGGACGGAAATGGTTGTGTACAGCCCTGAGGACAGCGTCTCGTCTGACTTGATTGAAAGCATTTTTGAAGTCAAGCTTTACTAGTGCCTTCTGGTCCGAGAGATCAGCAATGTAAGCCCGCGCTGCGTGTGCTGCAGCTTCACAACCTAGGGGAATCCCAAACCCGAGCTGATGAGGTTTCAGCAAGGTGGCTGCTTCCTGGCTGATAGATCTCACTGCAGCCTTAGCTACGAGGCGTCGGAGGGTGTTGCCAACGGCAATGGGCCTGATTCCCCTATCCTTCTTCTTTAGAACACAGAGTGCTGCTCCATAAAAGACAGGCCTGATATCCTCAGGGATGCCGCCAGCCAAACACATGTTGGAGAATCTGGTAAGTTCCACTAGAAGGTCCTTTGCAGCAACTCCAAGCACCGGGTTCAGCATTTGTTTGATGTGCTGGGGTCTTAGGTCTGTAAAGCCTCCTGCTGAACCTGTTGGGAAAGACATGGCTGCTTTGTACACCTCAGATTCTCGAACAGTCAAGGGTTCTATGCCAGCATTGTTTTCCTGGGGATCCCTGCTGCTGTCTGGGGCTCTGGGTAGATGTTTGTCTTGTAGAGCCTGTGCTGTCGTGGAGTTCCTGGGGGCAATAGTGTCATCGCTGGTCATGATTCTGATGGCACCTGTGGTACTGCCCTATTCTATTTTCCTGGTTATCTGTGCTCTCATTTTGTGGTTCTCAGGTGAGTTATTGTTGGTCGTCCTGCGGCTGGTGTTCTTGGCACGAGGGGGGAGGCGGACCAGGTTGTCTGCTCTGGGGAATTCATTGTGTGCCCTGATTACAGAGGCTGCTAATGACTTGTCTCTCCTGGGCGGTAATGCTAGGCATGCATTCCCAAATAGAAGGAGATTGTGCCACGATCCAGAGGTTCTGGGAGCATTGTTGACCTTTGTCAGCAGACTGGTGAGTTTGGCTGCTGCATGGTGACGGGCAGCCTTAGGGATGTGGGGCTAGGTCCTAGTGGACGTCGTTTTGACTGCTTCAAGCAGATTATCTGCTGAAATGAAGTTGAGGGAGGTATTGTTTCTTGCTCCTGCAGCAGGTTGTCCATCGTCACTGCCCCGGGGCGGGCGCCTATTCCCTAGACAACCACCTGAATTGACATAATGATAGCGGACAGTTCCATCTCCATTGAGACGATACCGTCTGTCACACACTTGACAGTTTCCTCTTGGGTGGTCATCTTCTTGGCTGGAAAGAGGCTGTGTGTCAGGTGCGACATGTGCCATGCCTAGATGTGATGACGCCTGGCTGCCCACTGAGTGCACCCTCTCCTTCTTCTTCCTAGTAGCCAGAATGCACATCTAGGCCTACTATGCAAGGCCCGATTTGCCTAATACGCCAAGTTTTCCTGAATTTAAATATTTTTCTATATTTTTTCTTATGAAATTATAACCATTTCATTATATATGAGTTAATTTTTTAAAATTTGAGTTACAATTAAAGGAGATATATGACCGAACCCAGTGTACCCAACCTAACCTAACCTAACTTTTCTTAACCTAACCTAAACTAACATAACTAAATCAATAATTTATGTACTTAATATAATATAATAAAAATATTTAAAATAAACCAACTGGAAACATTTTATTGAAAATAAAGAAATTCCCCGGCCTATTAGGAAATTAGGTTTTAGGTGTGCTCCAAAGTATGAGGTGATTTGATAAAATACTATGCCCAAGATTACCATCAGAGTGCCGGCAGGTTGTTGGAGAAATAGCTTCGGCTACCATCAGCTTTTGTCTGGTCGCGATGGTCGAGTGGATAAGGTGTCCTGTACACACCAGTTGCATTGCTCCTGCCAGTATGGGTTCGAATCACTTCTGGGGTATGAGTTTTCAGTTTATATATATATATATATGTATATATATATATATATATATATATATATATATATATATATATATATATATATATATATATACATATATATATATATATATATATATATATATATATATATATATATATACATGTTATATACATATAACGATGGAACACAACATCCAGTCTGGTGTTGACAAAGGCCTTGAGAAGCCGAAACGTTCACCCCCCTTTCTCCAATTCTTTGTGGTTTTTCCGCATACAAATGATCAGTGTTTAGTGATCGTCAATTGCATATATATATATATATATATATATATATATATATATATATATATATATATATATATATATATATATATATATATATATATATATATATATATATATATATATATATATATATATATATATATATATATATACCCTATACCCCTTCTAGAGATAAACAAAAATATATATAATATTTTGGTACCAGTCTTCCTTGCAAACATGTTGAATATAACTGGCAGGGTAAAATTAATAATTCTAACGTGAATCTTCTCAATATGTTCTCTTCTCATGAAATATCTTCTCAATATTTCTTATGCTTTTCTTCACTGTCAAGGGAAGTTAAAAAATTAACTCTCCAAAGTTCATTTTAAAATGTTATTTTAGTATGACACCTTAGGATGCGTGTCACAAGGTACACCTTACATTTTAAAGATAATTTTACCGTGTTTTACATCGGATTATATACTCTTTGGGTGAGGTGGTGGATGAATGCCATAAGAAGTCGATATTAGATATATCAAAGAATAAATGGATCAAGGGATACCAATGAATAAATGGATCTGGGGGTATTACTAGAATCATTGGATGCTGTGTCTGCATTGGCTCTGGGTCTTGAAGTGGGTAGAATGTAATTATGTGTTAGCTGATTGTTGATTGGTGGTCTGGACTTCTTAATATGTAGTGCCTCGCTGATGTCCAGTCTCCTGCTATTGTTATATCTGTCAATTATTTCAGTGTTGCTTGCCAAGATGTTTCTGATGATGATCTGGTTGTGTGTGGAGATTGTATGTTGTTGGAAATTTCCAACATCCAAATACTATACCCTAGTGCAATAATACAAATTTATTGTGAATCTAATTTACTAATACTGCTAACCAGTAGTGTAGCAGTCTAAATTATTATTGATCTGAGGCGTAGTAACGCCAAATATTTCCTAGTATTTATGGTGACAATTGCGTCAGCCAACCAACTTTGGAGAATAAATTACATTTATTTATAGATCGAATTAAACCCAGTCGAGCCTAGTAGAATTTATTAAAGAATATCGACTGACAATCGATTTAGTTTGATTTAGCAAATTATATAGCAGTTTATTGGAAATAGTTTTATACAGCTGCGCTCACCTAATGCAGTAAACAAATTAATCAACTAAATTTCCATTATGAATATCTATTTTCCATCTAACATCATTCAGATTAAATGATTTGCACAGCGAGAAACAATCTTCTGTTACCAGAAGTACGTTATTGTTATGTAAAATAACGTGTGTAATATTTCCATCCATTCAGAAACTTGAATAAAATATTGCGAATTATTCCCTAAGATTCCAACATTCAGCGCTAGGTGGCACACGCGTCACTAACAGGAGACCTAGCAGAGAGCCACCATAATGGTTTGGTGCCCGGAAGCTGATCCCTATTATCGACCAAATTGAGGAGTATCCGTGCAGTAACGAACTCAGATCGATTCAACAGATTACTGACACCAAGTCTGGCAAGGCTGAGTACCACTAATATATTATTTTGGCCATTATTCTATATTTATGTTGGTGCCTTGTCCTTACATTGCATACAAACCTAATAACTCCCATGAGTGTCATTTATTTGCCCAATCCACTTTAATTTCATGAGAAAATGCATAAACATATACTCTTAAGTGGAAATTACATGTGATTAATATTCCAGCGTGGAGCTAGGTGCAAGAGACACGTTGGTAGAATCATGTGTCACCAGAGATAACCGACTCGGACAGGATTAAACTAGAGCGGCTGTACGTATTCTTCGTTCAACTTTGGCTGCTAAGTGTTATGATCCCAGGCAGCCGAAAAACGAGTCTCCCCTTTGAGAATTATTCTATCGGGCCTGGCCTGACTAGGAGGTCGGAGATACACAGACATGAAGATTCATATGTAAAAATAATTGGGTAAATTTTACAGAGAGTTTAAGAATGTGGGCAGTGAATAAGAAAATAGATAAATGATCGGTTATGAGATGTGGATAATTTGCTGGACGCGTGAGGTTCGCTTTGGGAGGGCTCTGACCCCACTTGAGTACCAGACATCGTGAGGGGAAGCTGAGCTCCATTCGAGCTCCCGTTGGAGAGGATCCCCTGTTGGATATACCTTCAAGAGAAAGGAAGTGTGCTGACGTTCCAGCTGTGGAATCGAGCTGGGAACATTGTGGTCTCAAGTCCTGGACGGCAAGGAGAGTTTGTTAAGCAGCCCAGAGACATTATCGTGGGCCATGGGAGCGCCCTGAGCAGACTCGTCAGAGGCGCTCGACTAGACAATCTGTGGTAAGCACGATTTTAAGCCAGTTTATAGTGATTACTTGTAGTTGGTCGTGTGCCCAGCAACAGTAGCGAATGTTTATTGATAAGTTAGACATGTTTCGGTAAGGCAGTAAGCCTAAATAAGAGGACGGAGATGAGAGACACAGCTGGAGGGACGAGTAGCACATCCTCTCCCGTCGACCGCCTGAAGCCAACTGACGGCGGCAGAGGACCCTCCCAGAGTGAGGACCGCCTGGCCGGGCGGAGCATGGACCAGCCCAAACGGGGGAGTCCACTCTCACAGTATGTAGAGAGCAGAGCAGATAGATGTTGGATGCAAACATATTGTGTGGATTATTTCGTCTATGTGCTTATAAGGAAACGTTTTTATTGGCGTGTCAATGGGTTGCAGGTTTGTCTTTGGAAGAAGTTGCTGAGAACTTCAAAGCCAGCACAGAAGGGGTAGTTGATGAGACTCCATGGTAGTGGAAAGTACTGAGCTCTGTGGGAGAGCAGCCATACAGTGAGGAAGAGAACCTCAAGCTGTGAGAAGAGGAGTAATGGAATGAAGTTTCACAAGTTTTTGTGATACCAGTGGTGAAGCACCATTGTTGGTCAAGGAAGACTTCATGGTGTAGCAGCCTGGAGGAGCTGCGGGGGATCTGGTAGATAAACCTGGAAGAACCTGAAGATGTCAGGGTTGTGGACGGGAAGTTCTGGTTGATTACTTGTAGGGAGTTGGTTGAGTGTTTGGTTGTCATTAGCGTACAAGACACAGTGAAAAGTGAGTGATAGTTTGCCATTTTTGTGCCAAGGAGTTCTTATACTGAAGTATAGGGTTACAGTCGTAGGCTGGATTACCTACAGAGACATACATATGTGTTCTTGGAATTGATAGGGTAGTCGATTGATCATTGTTGTATATCAAGGAACATTTATACTAACATTTATGTTATTGCATTCATTTGCTGATTTTCCTTGTACATGTTTACAGATATATATTTTCTTGCTGATAGTGCAACATTGTGTTATAAGACTTGACCTACTTGAGGAGGTTGGTAGTATTAGGTGGTGAATCAGGAGATAGGATACCGCTTGAAAAGTAGATGATAGAGTTCTGATGGTGTTGGAGTGCAAACTGACTGAAATAGTATAGAGTGTAGGATCCATTATTATTATTATTATATGTGTGTATGCATTGTGTATGAGCTTTGTCCAGTAAATGTATTCAAATTTGCTGGTGTTTGCCCTTGACCTAGTGAGGCTTCCCAGGAAGTAGGAAGAAGAGAGAGAGAGAGAGAGAAAGAACCAAGAATCACAGCTGTGGACAGGGTAGAATGGAAAATAATCAATAAAAAAAGGGATTGAGGAGATCATATCACATAAGGAGAGAGTTGGGAGTCATAGCGGCTCGAGTGGGAAGTCATAGCGGCTCGAGTGGGTGTGTGCACATGACAACGAGGCTAAGTATTGGAGCCGCATCCCCTAAACGTGTGATGTTGAGCCCCTCTCCAAGAGCCAGAAGCGCCCAGGGTGATCTCCTGGTAAAGTATAAGCACTCTACAGAGTTTTGGGTTGGGTTGTCCATAAAGAAGGATCAACGACAACAACACCAACCACAATAATAATTGGGGGCCTGTGTCCGGGAGAGTGAACTCACACACCCACACCCTGTCCAAGAGTGGATTCGTACACCCCTTGTTGAAACAGATAAACTGTGTGACCGCAGGTGTATATTCTCTCTCTCAGGAAGACTCACAGGACAAGATGGATAAGGTGCAGGCATTTGTGGAGTCAGGCAAGCCTGAGGACCTGGAAGGTTGCACGAGGGATCAATTAAAACAAATAGCAGAAAAATGTGGCATTAGGTTGAAAGCATCTAAAGTAGCTGGGATGAAGGATGAGATCCTGAGGCAGTTGAGAGCCAAGAGTGAAGCGACAGAACAAGGAGCCCAGAAAGGAGCTGAAAGTGGAAAGGAGGATGATGGGCAGGATGAAGTGAGATCCCAGGGATCGAGTAGGAGCAGTAAGAGTAGCCGCAGTAGCAGGAACAGGAGTCTGGAAAGGTTCCAGTTAGAGCTCCAGATGCAGCGTGAGGAGAGACAGTTCCAGCTGGAAAAGATGAAATTAGAACTCCAGATGAAAAATGAAGCCGAGAAGGAAAAAGAGAAAACCAGACTGGAAGTAGAAAAAGAGAAAACCAGACTGGAGGTAGAAAAAAAGCAAGACTAGAGGTCGAGAAAGAAAAGCCCAGGTCGAAAAAGAAAAAGCCCAGGTCGAAAAGAAAAAGCCCAGGTCGAAAAAGAAAAGCCCAGGTCGAAAGAGAAAAAGAGAGAACAAAACAAATGCAGATAGAAGCGAATAGAACCTTGGCTGAACAAAGGATTGAACATGGGTTGCCAGAGAGCACCACCCAGGTATCACACTCACCAGATGTTAGGGTTAGGGAGAAGGACATTCCCTTGTTTGTTCCCGAAGAGGCAGAGAGTTTTTTTTTTGAGCACTTTGAAAAGGTAGACAGCATCAAGGAGTGGCCACAGGAGGAATTGGCCCAGCTGGTCCAGTTAAGATTGACCGGTGAAGCCAAGGAGACTTACACCCAATTGTCACTGGAAGAGTGCCAGGATTATGCCACAGTAAAGAGCAGCATACTGCGCTCGTTTCAGCTAACCCCAGAAGCTTATAGGAAGCGCTTCAGAGAGATGGTGAAAGTTGGAGCATGTACTTTTGCTGAGACAGCAAGGGATCTGGAAAGACGATTCCAGAAATGGATTGAGGCTGCCGGAGTTAGATCTTACGCTGACCTGAAGCAATTGATAGTCAAGGAAAAGTTCTTAGAAATGATGCATACCGAAACAAAGCTCAAGATCCAAGAAGCGGGGGTAAAGGAGGTGAAAGATGCCGCAGATATGATTACTGAAGCATACAAGAGCTTGAGGGAGAACAGAGTGAGAAGCAAGGCGAGACGCAGCAATAGCAGACCCGGTGGAGTCTGGGGAGGAAGAAGTTTTGGGGGGCAGAAAAGCAGACCAGCTAGTTTCAAGCCCCAGGAAGGAAAGTTGCTGAGTCTGCCTGCTGGAGGTAAGCAGGAAAATAAAAATGTGCAGAGGAGACAAGAGTCCAATGAAGCTCCACAGAGTACGAGTAGTACGTCTGGCCTGAGGAACTCCAATACGAGTGGACAGAGTCAGAGCCACTCGGGGGCGTATAGGAGAGATTTCTCCCAAATGAGGTGCTACAAGTGCAACAGATCGGGTCACATGATACGCGATTGTCGGCAGGGCAAGAGAGTTGAGACCTTGACCATGTGTGATCCCCGGAAGAAGTACGTTGATGTACAGCAAGACAAACCACAAAAGGTAGATTTGACGAACGAGCGGTATAGGCCGTTCATCAGTAAAGGTTGGGTCAGCATAGAGGGTCAACCCGAGGTGGAGGTTAGTATCCTCAGAGATACTGGAGCCAATAAGAGTTTGATTCTGAGAGGCCTAATCGGAAACGATCGACTGTTAGCTGGCAGTAGGAGGATAAAGGTACATGGGTTGTTGTCTAAGAGTGACATGCACGTGTGTGTTGTCCAGTTGAAGTCAGATTATTTGTCAGCGGAGGTGATGTTGGGAGTGTGCCCCAACATACCTGTTTCAAGAGTCCAATTGATCCTGGGGAATGACTTGTGCGGGACAAAGGTGTTGCCAAGAGTCATGGTGGAGACTGTGCCAGAGGAGTGCCCAGAAGGCCACGGCACAGGTGGGACACCAGAGAGTGTGAACCTGACTGACATCCGAGGAGATGAGTCAGGAGACCGCCAAGCAATTGAGTACCCTGTCTCGGTAGTGATGCAGGCAGAGGTGGCCGACGAGGAAGGTCCGGCTCAGGAAGATGAAGTCTCAGTGAGGTCAGAAGTGAAGATGCCGCAGCCAAAGAAGAATACTGTGAGGAGAGCAGACCTGAGTAGAGCCCAGCCCGCTGAAATTAAGAGCCGGAAGGTGAATACAACTGTGCTGAGTAGAAATGAGGAAGGATGTTGACAGACTGAGGACGGGAGTAGAGCGTTAAGTTGTCCACGAGCACAGAAACACAGGAATAATGGAGTTAAGTTGTGTGAGATGTCAAGGGGTTGACATGTTTCACGAGAAGCGTGAAGAAGAAATAGTGAAGAAGAGTAATAGCCGAGAAAATTAAAGGAGAAAAGACAGTATGTGTGGAGAGACGCTTATAAGCACTCTAGGAGAGGTAAAGCGACATGTACGGTCGAGTGCTGTTGGCTGTAGTACAGTGCTCGAAGAAACTTTTAGGGAACGAAGAAGAGTTGAAGGAGAAGAAAGGGAGTTGCATAGCGGTGAGAAGTGTGAGAAGAGGATGATGGTACAAGCATGGAGGAGTAGAAGAAAGCCGAGGACTCGATGGAAGTCAAACAGGATGAGGTCTCGGATAAATGAGGAGACGAAAGGGAGGATCGTCGGTGAAGACGAGGGAGTGAAGTATGATGAAGGGAAACGGAAGTATAGTGGCGGTAGATGGAAGTGTGACGACGACAGAGGAGGTGCAGACAGTAGATGTCTGACTCTGGACGTGAAGAGAAGAAGACGAGAAAACGGAGGGTGGAAACAATAAGTAGAGTGGACTGATGGAGTGAAGGCGTCCAAGGAGGACAGCCTAGCCAAGATAGGTGACCGTCTGGGTCATTTGGAGGATGACCAACGCCAGGAACTAGCGGAGATCTTCCGGAGGAATAAGTCGTTATTCACGGACGAGCCTAGAAGACACCGCGGAACAGTGCATGAAGTAAATGTAGGGAATGCTGATCCCATCAAGTAGCACCCTTACAGAGTTAACCCGGAGAAAGCAGTGGCGATGAGAGCAGAAGTAAAGTATCTGCTAGATAACGCCTTGGCAGAGGTTAGTGACAGTGACTGCAGTTCGCTGTGCCTCATCGTGAAGAAGAGTGAGGGCACATACCGGTTCTGCACTGATTACAGGAAAGTGAATGCAGTCACAGTCGCTGACTCGTTCCCAATACCACGCATAGATGATTGCTCAGATCGGATTGGGAGTGCATGGTATGTCTCGAAAATAGACCTGCTGAAGGGATACTACCAGATTCCCCTGTCCGAGGAGGCCAAGAGGATCTCAGCGTTCGGGACACCCGACGGCCTGTACCAATATAAAGTGGTGTCATTCGGAATAAAGAATAGTGGTAGTTGTTTCTAACGAGTAATGAATCAGGTACTACAAGGTGCTATCAGATGTGCAGTGTACATTGATGATATTGTAGTGTTCGCTGATTCCTGGAAGGATTATGTGGATTGTCTTATAGATTTGTTCGATCGATTGGAGAAGGCCAGCATGACGATCAACTTAGCAAAAAGCGAGTTCGGGAGAGCCCGCCTGGAGTACCTTGGGTATATTGTAGGGCAAGGCGAGGATGCTCCGGTAAGAACAAAGGTGCAGGCCATCGACAACTTCCCGGTGCCCAGGAGTAAGATAGAATTGTTGAGATACCTCGGTATGATTGGATATTACCGGAAGTTCTGCGGAAATTTCTCCACCATAGCCGCTCCTATGACGAGTTTGCTATCAAAGAGAGTGGGAGTGGAATGGAACAGCAAAAGAAGCGTTTGAAAAAAAACAAAAGACTGTTGACTGAGGCGCCTTTGCTAGTGTCGCCAGATTTTGGAGCGCCGTTTACGCTATTTGTAGATGCCAGTGATATAGGGGCTGGAGCTGCACTGACGCAGCAGAGTGATGGAATTTACCGCCCCGTGTCCTTCTTCTCGAAGAAGTTCGTTAAGCACCAGAGGTCGTACAGTACGGTCGAGAAAGAGACTTTGGCCCTGGTGATGACATTGAAACATTTTGAAGTGTATGTGAGTGGGGGAGGACACCCAGTGATGGTGTATACAGACCATAATCCCCTAGTTTTCCTGAGGAAAATGAAGCATGCAAACCAGAAGTTAACCAGATGATTTTTTTTTTGAGGTATATACAAGAGTTGTTACATTCTTGTACAGCCACTAGTACGCGTAGCGTTTTGGGCAGGTCCCTGGAATACGATCCCCGGCCGCGAAGAATCGTTTATTGATCCATGAGTATGACCTGGTGATAACGCACATAAGGGGGCGAGACAATGTAGTGGCTGATGCGTTATCTTGAGCCTAGCCACTAGAATAATTCTCAAAAAACAAGGGGGAGGGAGTGTTATGATCCTAGGTAGCCGAAAAACGAGTCTCCCCTTTGAGAATGATTCTATCAGGCCTGACCTGACTAGGAGGTCGGAGATATACAGACATGAAGATTCATATGTAAAAATAATTCGGTAAATTTTACAGAGAGTTTAAGAATGTGGGCAGTGAATAAGAAAATAGATAAATGATCAGTTATGAGATGTGGATAATTTGCTGGAGGCGTGAGGCTCGCTTCGGGAGGGCTCTGACCCCACTTGAGTACCTTACATCGTGAGGGGAAGCTGCGCTCCATTCGAGATCCCGTTGAAGAGGATCCCCTGTTGAATATACCTTCAAGAGAAAGGAAGTGTGCAGACGTTCCAGCTGTGGAATCGAGCTGGGAACGTTGTGGTCTCAAGTCCTGGACGGCAAGAAGAGTTTGTTAAGCCGCCCAGAGACATTATCGTGGGCCGTGGGAATGCCCTGATAGACTCCGTCAGAGGGAGAGCGCCCTCGACTAGACAATCTGTGGTAAGCACGATTTTAAGCCAGTTTATAGTGATTACTTGTAGTTGGTCGTGTACCCAGCGACATTAGCGAATGTTTATTGATATGTTAGACATGTTTCGGTAAGGCAGGAAGCCTAAATAAGAGGACGGAGATGAGAGAGACAGCTGGAGGGACAAGCAGAACGTCCTCTCCCGTCGACCGCCTGAAGCCAACTGACTGGCGGCGGAGGACCCTCCCAGAGTGAGGACCGCCTGGGCGGGCGGAGCATGGACCAGCCCAAACGGGGGAGTCCCCTCTCACAGTATGTAAAGAGCAGATAGATGTTGGATGCAAACATATTGTGTGGATTATTTCGTCTATGTGTTTATAAGGAAACGTTTTTATTGGCGTGTCAATGGGATGCAGGTTTGTCTTTGGAAGAAGTTGCTGAGAACTTCGAAGCCAGCACAGGGAGTAGTTGATGAGACTCCAAGGTAGTGGAAAGTACTGAGCTCTGTGGGAGAGCAGCCATACAGTGAGGAAGAGAAACTCAAGCTGTGAGAAGAGGAGTAATGGAATGAACTTTTACAATTTTTTGTGATACCAGTGGTGAAGCACCAATGTTGATCAAGGAAGACTTCATGGTGTTGCAGCCAGGAGAGCTGTGGAGGACCCTAGTAAATGTGGTGGAGCACCATAGTTACTCAAGGAAGACTCATTGTGTAGCAGCCTGGAGGAGCTGCGGGGGATACTGGTAGATAAACCCGGAAGAACCTGAAGATGTCAGGGTAGTGAACTTCCAGATGTGGATGGGAAGTTCTGGTTGATTACTTGTAAGGTGTTGGTAGAGTGTTTGGTTGGCATTAGCATGCAAGACGCAATGAAAGGTGAGTGATAGGTTGCAATTTTTGTGCCAAGGAGTTTTTATACTGAAGTATAGGGTTACAGTCGTAGGCTGGATTACCTATAGAGACATACATATGTGTTCTAGGATTGATAGGGTGATCGATTGATCATTGTTGTATATCAAGGAACATTTATACTAACATTTGTGTTATTGCATTCATACGCTGATTTTCCTTGTACATATTTACAGATATATATTCTCTTGCTGATAGTGCAACATTGTGTTATAAGACTTGACCTACTTGAGGAGGTTGGTAGTATTAGGTAGTGAATCAGGAGGTAGGATACCACTTGATAAGTAGATGATAGAGTTCTGATGGTGTTGGAGTGCAAACTGACTGAAATAGTATAGAGTGTAGGATACATTATTATTATTATTATATGTGTGTATGTATTGTGTATGAGCTTTGTCCAGTAAATGTATTCAAATTTGCTGGTGTTTGCCCTTGTCCTAGTGAGGCTTCCCAGGAAGTAGGAAAGAAGGAGAGAGAGAGAAAGAACCAAGAACCTCAGCTGTGGACAGGGTAGAATGGAATAATCAATAAAACAAAGGGGATTGAGGAGATCATATCACATAAGGAGAGAGTGGGGAGTCATAGCGGCTGGAGTGGGTGTGTGCACGTGACAACGAGGTTAAGTATTGGCACCGCATCCCCTAAACGTGTGACGTTGAGCCCCTCTCCAAGAGCTAGAAGCACCCAGGGTGATCTCCTGGTAAAGTATAAGCACTCTACCAAGTTTTGGGTTGGGTTGTCCATAAAGAAGGATCAACGACATCACCAACCACAATATAAGCCTCTAATTGTTTCAATTTAGTATTTAGCATATTTTTCCATGCATTAATTATTTCTGATGCTCCATGAACATAATATTTCTATATTATATATAGACTAACATGATAGAATTCACCCCCCAAAAGATGTGTAAGGGAATTGCTCTACTTTAAATAGAAGTTTTACAGTCCACTTCTCTAAATTCACTTTTGAATTAATTATTAAGTTTTTTATTTAAGATTCACAGATCACTGGTCTCTGAGCCCATAACATTTTTCATGGTCCTCATAAATTTCTGAATAAATTATGTGTTGGAGTGAATTCCTCACATTTTTTTATGGTTCTTCGAACCCGGAGCGTTATAATCCACAACTAATAAGTATCAGTATAATAAATAAACTAATAAATTACTAGCATTGATAATATTATATCTCTTGATTAAGAGTATTATCAGGAGCTAGGCTGTACAATTATTAATATTTACGGCCGTCAGCAGACGCCACATATATTATAGCCTAACGCAATTATTCATAACCACAATTTAACTAAAATATCCTTTCATGTTAGGCTAAGGCCTGGTAAGTGGCTTTAGTAGGCCATAGTCAGCTGCCCACAACACTGAGTCACATACCTCACACTGAAGTGAGAATATTTAGATCTCCTGTAGCAACCGCTCACAATTTTTATAATAACCCTGTGTTATCATCCGCATTAATATTCATCCAACTTGACACCCAGCTGAAACTATTAATAATCTGAGTAACATTATCAATTCCTTCAAGGGATAACAATTGCACAGTTGTATTAATTTTACCAATGTGTAGCTAAATATATAAATTTTCGGCTGAGGAGAAGGGCGAGGTTGGAGGCTACCAATATTCATTTTCTGCCAGACAATTTCGTGAAAACCTTGCACCATATGGAGTACACTTGTCACGAGAGTCTAGAGCACATGTGGCTAACAAATTAATCAATACAATCAATCATCACAGGAGATTGTGGCAAGAAAGCCAATTTAATTTACACATATTTACACATTATTTGTGTATTTCTATAATAGTATATTTCTATAACTATATATTCTATATAAACAAAAAACTACAAAATCCAAAAACATAGCACTACTATATAAAAATTTTGCACATCATTATTTTTATTATATCATATGCCAACCCAACTAGGGAAGGATTTCTTAGACTAGAATTTTACTGAATCATGTACAACTCTAGCCTAACTTATTATTAGCTACTCTGTTACGTAGAATTAATATCAGACTAGTACTGTATTAGACAGCACTGGTTAAATTATTTAATGGTATGCAAACCCTAAACAGGGTGGGATTTATTATATTTACACAAATTGTATATTTATATTTTATCACATATCTTACTGTGTTCATCTTTGAGTGTTACTAGATGTCACTACCCATCCGAAGGTGAACGAGAAGGACTAACCCTAGGAAAATCCTGTAGAGACATCAAAGTACCACTCAAATCTTATCTATTTCATGTTTAGGTAGGTAAGCCAACCTCCACACGAGGTTGGATTAACATGTCCTAAGAAATTAAATATTAGGCTATTAATAATCGTACCTGCTCCACATATATATAAGCAAGTACCATAGCTGGCAATATTAGCTATATAAGCCCTATAAGGCTCGAACCCATAGCCAACATGGCTACACCAGGAAGGACAGAAAGAATTTTGAGAGGCCTTAAAAGTCACTTGACAAGGCTACTCAACAAATGTGACAGCTGGATAGAAGTGTATCGAGTTAATATCATAATTCTAGGAATCTCCACAAAGGTGGCTAGCCAAAAATTCGAACAACTAAAAGGAATGATCGAGTTTTATAGAAACGAGCTCCTTGTCAGTAACACAGACCCAGATGAAATTGATCTAATCGAATCTGACCTTGCCAACTATGAAGACAAAATTCATACCAGGTAAAATCACTATTACATGGTGCTTGCAACAGAAAATGTTTTTGCTGGGTTGGAACACTTTTACCCAGCTCATCATATAAAATAAGTGAGCTGAATCAAGATGAGGATACGCCTCTAAACGAATTAGATCCTCTCATTGGATCAATAATTGTAGTTAAACCATCATTTTCTACTGTCTCATCTAATACAGCTTCACCTAATGATATATTAACAGAATCTGAACGTTTTTCAGGAAACCTAGCCATATATTCTATGGATTTTGAGAATTCAATACATGAGGCTGCTGAATTATTAAGCCTCAAAGGTGAACATGAAAAAATATGTGAAGCTACAACTGAAAATGAAGCTGCAACAAAAGCTGAAGCTGAATTAAAGGCTGAAGATGAAATTGAAGCTGAGGATAAGCAAGAAGCTTTAAGCCAAATTAGTGATAATCCTAATCACTCAAACCAGCCTCCAAGAGCTAATGCTTACAATGATAGCACTAATCAAGCCATTCAGCTTTCTAGAGAAAGTGCTGACAAAGAAAAGGCTATCATAAATCTCGTGCACCAGTTATTGGACTTAACCAGATCAATTAGTTGACTCCTTGCAAGCCATTAGTTTAATTAAAACTCGAGCCACTGTTAAAATCATTCAGCAGTGATGCGGATCAACCCACTGCTGAGTGGATGACTAAAATTGTCATCCAAAGAAAATTGTCCAGCGAGGTGCTAAATGAATTATATTCATATCAAAATAACACAGTCCTGACCATGCAGGATATCAAAGAAGGTTTGCGTACAGTCGTAAAAAGAGACAAGCAAACCAAGCACTTACAGCCTATAATATATCTACAGAAACAGTACCCACATCAAATTCTTTATTTGAATATCCTAAAGTGACACAGTTATTAGGTAATAAGGATACTAACAACCAATGTAACACTAACAGGTTAAACACTGAATTATCAGTGAGAGCTAAGAGTACAACAAGTACTCCAAAGAAACAACAGCCAAACACTTCCACACCAAGGTGGAAAAAAACAAGTCAGTAAGAACATGCAAGTAACAAAGCCCTCAAAACCTTTAGTTATGGTTTAACCTAAACCATAAATTAAACCGAAACTTCACCCTTAAACATGCTGTAGGCTGGGGGTTATATCTGTTTTGCCATCAAGAACATTCTCTATATTAATGAACAAGTTATCCTAATAGAGACACCCGAGTCAGACAACTCAAGCAGCTACATAGATGCACCAGGTGTCTCAAATAACATAATACTAACAGCTGTGAGACCCCACTGAACACATGCAATAGGTGTCGAAGGGGCCAGTATCATGCTGCACTGTTCAAATATTTTAAATCAAATATTTTAAATTATTCAAACCCCAGGGTAAGAAATAGAAAATCTACAGAAGTATAGTGCTGCAAGGTGCAAGAAAACTACGACGAACAATCACTAACATCTCAAGTTAATGCAACATTGCCCACTGCCCAACTCCTAATCAAGAACAAAGGTACCAAAATCGCCACTCGAGGCCTATTCGATCAACGAACCCAGAAAACTTTCATCACAAAGAAAGCGGCAGAGGCACTTAAACCAGTAACACAGGTTAAATTTAATCTGTCAGGGGTTCATGATAAATAGAGGACCCCACGATTACACAGTAGTCCAACCACTAGTACGCTTAAGTGGTTATGTCAGGCCTGTCCAGGCCTTAATAGTTGATCAAATCCCATTTGACCTAATGTTAAGGGTTTAGGGAATACAGCCAGATTCCTACAGACAAATGTAGGAATTTTTGTAACTCTTAGAAAAATGTAACTCTTGCTGTCAGAGTTAAATTGGCTGACAACAAGATAACGTCTGACCGCCTCTCCAATGTGAATATACTAGTAGGAGCAGACTACCACTACCAGTTTATTACTGGACAAACCAAACATCAGGACATGAATATGTGCAGATCAGCAGGAGGCAATTTACTTACAGGTACAGTTGCAAACCTGAACAAGCTTATCTCTGCTAACAATCGATGATAATAGAAATTAAACCATCAGCTGACAATAATTCTCCAGCAACACACATAAAGGAGAAAATAGCTGACTAAATAAACACAAATTGAGTCTGGTACAATTAATATTAGCCGAGATGCTTTTATGGGTCTCAGTAGATATTCAGTGGTCAACAGCCTAAACCGGTGGAAGTCACAGCGACCAAGCCACTGACCCCACAGTAGACCCAGAACTATTCTCCACGGTAATAATTGACCATACATAGTCCTCTATGTAAAACAAATAAAATTAAGCTAGAAAATTCAAGCACCCAAGGAATCTCATGGGAAGATAAAGTCATAAAGAAACTTCCACACCTACAAATTTACCAAGACCAGAGTTCAAAATAACCTGGCGCCTAAGGTCTGCCAAGAAAACCTTAGACAGATCTTCAAAGGATCGCTGCAATACATGAATTGATGTCTAAGCTCTGCCAAGAAAACCTAAAATTAGTCTTTACAAAAGGACTGCATTTAATTAAAGTTTCCCTGAACTAGGATTCTAGTAATCCACTTGATGAAATTTCCACTTGCCATGTTGCATCAGTTTTGTTTGGGGCTATTTCTTCTTTCTTGCTTCTGCCCTTAAGCAACCTTAGAAACGTTTTTGAAGAAGCATCTAAGCACAAGCAAAATTTAAAACTTGCAAGCATGTAAGTGAACATATAACAGAGAACTATGAAAGTGAAACATATAGGTTGGGCAACCCGTCCTCGCAAATTTAATAAGTCAATATTGACTTATTAGTTGCGTGCATAGGTGACATACTTAACGTAATAGTTTCCTTTGAAAGTCTTCATAGAAAACACCGACCTTACCTAACCTTGTTAGTATGTTAAAATAAGCATCTTATAGCTTCGTAATTACAATTCTTACTTAACCTATTATAGTATAGGTTAGGTAATAATTGTAATTACGAAGCAATAAGATGCTTGTCTTAACATACTAACAAGGTTAGGTAAGGTCGGTGTTTTCTATGAAGATTTTAAAGGGAAACTATTATGTTAAGTATGTCACCTATGCACATATTTAATAAGTCAATATTGACTTATTAAATTTGCTAGGACGGGTTGGGTTGGGATAATCCATTTCAAAATTCCCTTCCAAGCAAGATTGGTCGTAGTAACAATAAGTTAAATTCTTTCCAGCTACCTTAAGTTTCCAATAACACAATAAATTAAACTTTTAAGTTATTGTGCTTAGATATATCTCTAGAAGATTAAAGTACTGTAACTTACCATACTTAAACCGAGCAGTTCCTACTGCTCACACATAAACCCTTTAAGTTATTATGTGCTTAGTTATACCTCAAGAAGGTTATAACACTAACTTAACATGAATAAAACGAGCAGACTCAACTGCTCACTTATAAACCCAACACATAAACACAGCAGATTATTCTGCTCATGATGAGTCACAATAATATGACTACCAATTAAATTCTTTAAGCCTTGTGCTTCGTTATGCCTCAAGAGGGCTATGGCACTGTGGCCTAATACACGTAAACTGAGCAGGAACTACTGTTCACATACAAATTTATTAAGCTATGTGCTTCGTTATGCCTCAAGAGGGCTATAGCACTCTAGCCTAATGCATTCACAAACAAGCAGCTTATCAGCTCATAACTTAGCTAGGGTGACACTACCAAAGAAATAGTAAGTTGTCACAATTAGCAATAACCCTCCACTTAGGTAGGTTTAGGGAAATTATAAACCCTCTACTTAGGTAAGATTTAGGGAAATTAGTTAGGGTTAGCAGAGTACCAGCTGAATCTGTACTCACAAAAGAAATATAGCTGACTATTAATAAAGACTGATTTAAATGAAATATGATCAAATGAACTAATCCACAAGGGCCGTGACGAGGATTCGAACTTGCGTCCGACAGCATCACAGGTTCGAATCTTGTGATGCTCTCGGACGCAGGTTTGAATCCTCGTCACGACCCTTGTGGATTTGTTCATTTGATGCATCACTCAATTGTGATTTTTGGGTGTAATGAAAGATGATGTTTAATGATGATAAATGAAAATTAATGCCTCTCATTTAAAGTTGAGGATGAATTAATGAGTTTTCAGTGACAAGCCTGTGAGCTGTAATTCAACTAGCTACAAGTCATAATGACCAAATCACTGATCTCACTGTCGACTCAGAGTCATCCTTGATTTTAATAAATGAACATAATCAGTTCTCTAAAATTAAATAAAATTTAGCTAGGTTAGAAACTTAGTTACACTATGGAATAGTCTAAAATGACTACCGCACCACAGTGAAAATTTAGCCAATATTTAATTCTGCACAAATGCAGACAACCTCATTTGAGGTTGAGGTGATTATGAGTCTCCAGTGATGAGTTAATGTCTAGTAACTCAACTATTTACAAGTCACAGTGACCCTACACACTGATCTCACTGTAGATTTGAAGTCTGCTATATCTTGAATGACATAATAATTCATAGTTTAAATTCTTCAACTGATGTATAACAATGTAAAATTAAGACTTAAACAGTATTTTCATTCTGCATAAATGCAGATGATAGTCATCTGAAGTTGAAATGATTTCATGAGTCTACAGGAACAATTTAGTGAAAAAGTAATTTAACTATTACAAGTCATTGCGACCCTAGTCATTTTTTAGGATTTTTTCATTTTCCTAGGATTTTGCTGTTGTCCTTAGAGTCTTTTTGATTTTAGATGACCTAATAATTAATTCTTTAAACATTTAATTGATCATCCCTTGATGACAGATTAATGACTTAGTTTCATATCAGTTTCACAGATACGGGATTTCGGTCATGTATGTACTAATGTACTCACTTACTAACATGTAATGAATTTATAACCTCGAGGGAGAGTAAGAGGTATGTGAGTACTATATCATGAACTGTGACATGATATTCTCGCCCCCGGAGTTATGTTGGAAATTTCCAACACCCAAATACTCTAGTGCAACAATGCAAATATATTGTGCCAAGGAATTTAAACTACTAATATTACTAACCAATAGTGTAGCAATCTTAATTCTTATTAGTCTGAGGTATAGTAACGACAAATATTTCCTAGTATTTATGGGGATGATTGTCAGCTGACCAACTTCTTAGAATAAATTACATTTATTTATTAATCGAATTAAACCCAGTCTAGCCTTGTAGAATTTATTAAGGAATATAAATTTTCAATCGATTAGGTTGATTTAGCAAATTATATAGCTGTTTATTGGAAATAGTTTTATACAGCTGCAATCAGTTGATCCAGTAAATAAAGTAATGAACTAAATTTCCACTACGAATATCTATTTTCCATCTATCGTCATTTACGTTAAATGATTTGCACAACGAGAAACAATCTGCTGTTACCTAAAGTACGTTATTGTGACGTAAAATAATGTCAGTAATGTTTCATCTATTTGGAAACTTGAATAAAATATTGCGAATTATTCCCTAAGTTTTCAACATTCGGCGCTAGATGGTGCGTGCATCACTAGCAGGAGACTTATCAGAGAGAGATGCCATAATGGTTTGGTGCCGCGTCTGGCATGGCTGAGTACCACTAATTTATTATTTTGGCCATTATTCTATATTTATGTTGGTGCCTTGTCGTTATGCTGTATACAGACCTAATAATTCTCGTGAGTGCCATTCGTTTGCCCAATCCACTATAATTTCATGAGTAAATACACAAACATATACTCTTAAGTGGAAATTACATGTGATTAATATTTTAGTGTGGAGCTAGCTGCAAGAGACACGTAAGTCAGCTGGTAGAATCATTTGTCGCCAGAGATAACCGACTCGGACAGGATTAGACTGTTTATATTGCAGCTGGACGTAATCTTCGTTCATCTTTGACAGCTAAGCCTCTCCTCTAATTGTTTCAATTTAGTAGTTAGCATATTAATCCATGCATTATTTTTTTCTGATGATCATTAACATATTATTTCTATATGATATGAAGACTATAATTATATAATTCTCTCCCAAAAAGATGTGTAAGGGAATTGCTCTACTTTATATAGAAGTTTTACAGTCCACTTCTCTAATATCACTTTTTAAATAAATTATTAAGTTTATTATTTAAGATCCATAGATAACTGGTCTCAGAGCCCAAAACATTTTTTATAGACCTCATAAATTTCTTAATAATATTTCATGTTGGAGTGAATTCCCCCACACATGTTCCTTGATAGCGCCCGGTTGTTTGTGCATTGTTAATCGCCTAGAGAGAGACGTTGTTGTCTTCCCTATATACTGAGATCGTGGGGCTGACTGTCCCCAAGTGGGCATGTGAAGGCAAAGGCGACGTTAGTCTCAAGGCACTTTGCTTGGTGTCTGGAGAGTTTTGCATAAGCAAGTTTGCTGGGTTCTTGCTTTTGTAGTAAATTGTTTGTTACATCTATTGATTGGTGTCTGTGGGGATAACGTTCCTTTCAATAATATTCTTCACGACTCTTTCTTCAGTTTTATAGGCCATGGAAAAGAAGTTCCTGTAAAACAATCTGATAGGAGGTACAAGTGTTGTGCTGGTTGTTTCTTCAGAGGTTGCGTGGCGTCTCACCTACCTTTTAATGACATCTTCACTGTAACCGTTAGAGAAGCCAATAGTGATTATGATCTTCAGCCTTAATCTACAGAGTTCCTCGTCATCCAGCTTTCAACCAGAGCTGTGAGATAGAGCTCGGTCGACGTTAGTGCTGTCGGCATTGACAACACTCCGCTTGTTCCTGTCCGGGCAGTCACTGTTAGCATTAAGACACATTCCTGTGTTCGTTTCCTTAGTGTAGACTGCAGTATGAACAACCTTTCCTCTTAAAAAGAACGTCGCATTTGGCCGTTTGCTCGTATGGCCGAATTTGGACGTAATTTGAAAATGAAAAAAATATGAAAATAAATTTGGGATTTTTTTTTCAACAACAGTAAGTTAAGGGTCCTCTGATAGGTTAGGTGGGCAGGAAATTCTCTTAAAGTTTCAAAACGTTATGAAAAACGTTAATTTAAAGTGTCCTCTCAGAACCTCTGCGCGTACGCCGGACGACTCAAATAGAAAACGGAACAGAACGTCACTTTTGTGAGTCGATTTCATTTCAAATTACGTCGAAATTTGGCCATATCACGCAAACGAGCCAAAAGTGACGTTCTTTTTAAGAGGACGGGTTGGTATGAAAGCCTCCAATCCTTTCTGTGACTGTTACATCTAGAAAGGGCAGCTTCCCATCAATTTCCATCTCATAAATGAAACTTAACACGGAATTTTGCTGGAATGCCTCCTTCAACTGCTGCAAACATCCTATATCAGGTACCTGCATATATATGTCGTCAACATATCTGCAGTATATGACAGGTTTTAAGTCCATATCAACTATGACCCTCGGCTCTATGGTTCCCATGTAAAAATTCGCGAACAGGACACCTAGGGGAGAACCCATGGTGACCCCATCCACTTGTTTATACTTGTGCCCATCGGGAGTCAAGAAGAGTGCCTCTTTAGTCCATGCTTCGAGTAACTTCCTCAGTATGCTCTCGGGTATGTCTAGAGGGGTACAAGCTGGATGATGATACACTCTGTCCATCATCATCCCGATTGTTTCATCCATGGGTACATTGGTAAACAGCGACTCTACATCCAGAGAGGCTCTCATCCCTGTGGTCCATGCTCCCTGCAACAAATCAATAAATTCCTTTGGAGACTTCAGGTTGAAAGCACCAGACACCTAAGGAGTCAGTAAGCAGTTGAGTCACTTAGCCAGTTTGAGTATGGGTGTGGGTATCTGTCTGATTGATTGGCCGAAGTTGATTTCCGGGTTAGTGGGTCTTGACGTTCCCATAAGCATAACCTGGCTTGTATTCCCCGTTAACCTTTGTCAAGTGGAGTCCAGATTTCATGGTGCTCACAGTTTTAATCAATCTGTTTTCCTTCGTTTTCAACTCTTATAATCAAAACATTATAAGAAGCAAAAAATATATGCCTGGGGACCATTCAGGCTTGTTCGCATTTGTGTTCCTCATGAGTGCCCCAAAGAATGAGGCGATTTGATAAAATACTATGCCCAAGATTACCATCAGAGTGCCAGCGGGATGATGGGGAATTAGCCTCAGCTACCATCATCATTTTTCCAGTCATGATGGTCAAGTGGCTATGGGTCCTGTACACCAGTTGCAGATTGTTGCTGGCAGTATAGGTTCGAGTCACTTCTGGGGTGTAAGTTTTCAGTTGCATATATGACTGGGGACCATTCAGGCTTGTTCGCATATGTGTTCCTCACATGTGCCCCAAAGAATGCACCCATGATTACCATCAGAGTGCCGGCGGGGGGATGGGGAATTAGCCTCGGCTACCATCATCTTTTGTCCGGTCATAATGGTCGAGTGGTTAAGGAGTCCTGTACACCAGTTGCAAATTGCTTCTGGCAGTATAGTTCGAGTCATTTCTGGGGTGTGAGTTTTCAGTATATATATATATATATATATATATATATATATATATATATATATATATATATATATATATATATATATATATATATATATATATATATATATATATGCAAACAAGCCTGAATGGTCCCCAGGACTAGATACAACTGAAAACTCACACCCCAGAAGTGACTCGAACCCATACTCCCAGGAGCAACGCAACTGGTATGTACAGGGATGCCTTAAACCACTTGACCATCACGACCGGACATAAGGAAGTGATAGCCGAGGCTATATGAACCACTTCCCCGCNGGGATATCATTGCCACATACTATTATAAATTCACCAGCTATTTGTTGGGAATTATTCTTAAATACATTAGTCTTTGGACTTTTATATCATAAAAACATCTCATTTTAATTAACTTAATTATCAGTATCAAAATAGAGTAAATGTGACCCTTCTATCAGTTACTGATATCTGGACAAAGTAGGCCAGAGCGTCAGTGAGGAGAGGTCAGCCATTGTTGTTAAGACCAGAGGCGCGGGAGCAAATTCGGCTCCTATAATTTCTCTTGGACGAAGTGTGAAGGAGATCAGAGTAGTGGTCTCCATCATCAACACGCTGTCAACATAATCAGGGAAGTGTTCTACCGAAACCCGTTTATCTAATCATTTTTGGCCATTAATGTTAGGTAGATATTGGGCGAACCGGTTAGAATGCAACTCGCCTCATACTAAAGGTAATTAAGCCTTGGTCCTTATTATCTAATTACAGTGTTTTCTCTGATATAGCTGTCATATATTAGGATTCTGGCTTTACAGCTAGCGCCCTTTGACAGGAACAAGAAGAGGAAGCAAGACTTGATACATCAGTTACTGGGTGATGGCAGCCTACCTCAATGAGGATAATTTGTGTCTACATCCTAGTTATACCTGGTGACTAAGCCTGCTGTAATAAGATAAGGAACCTCCTCAATGTATACCAATATATGTAGTTAATACTGTAGTTTGATTGGCTGCATATATATAAATTTAATATAAACCCCCCCCTAATGTGTAAGGATCGATTTGTGAGATTATTGCAGAAATACAGTCCACTTAACATCATACAAATTGCTATCGAAATATATAAATTAACGTAAATATAAATTCTATATAAATTCATATAAATTAAATATAAATCTCACAGGTCGGTTCCCACATTATTTGGTCCATCAAACCATTATTTGGTCTTTCAAACTTAGATGGTCTAGAGAGCTAGATTGTCATCAAATTAAATAAACTAGTGTAATAAATTAGTGAACAGTACAGTGCCAGTCAAAGACCGGCAGCCGTTGCCTCGAGCCAGCTCACGACTCCTCAGCTCAGTCCAGCCTCATCAGCGGTTTTATGGTCACCCACAGATTTGGTGGTGTGTTATTCCGTGAAATGACAGCGCTAATATTGAAGCCAGCCAAATTAGTGGCCTTGTCCTCACGAGATTGTTCACGGATTTCGTGGTGTTAATTTCGCGAGAGATTATCCACGAATTTTGTGGAGTTAATTTCGCGAGGTCACTAATAATATTTAATACTTCTTGATAATATTAGAAGTTTCATAGAGGCATAAAGGCTATTATCAATAATGTGTATATTATTTCTCGAAAATAGAGAATTATTTAATATATATTGCACTAGTGTTCACAATACAATATTTACCAATTGCCAACCCACAATAGGGTAGGATATTACCATTGACTAGTTGAACTATTTATTGTTCATCCTAGTCCCATTATTACCATAGTCTAGTTGTACTATATTAAACAACCTAGCACCATTAATTGAATGGTGCAGACCCTATTTTGGGTGTAATGTTACCAGCTCGAGTTGAGTTGTGTATATATAATAATTTACTTATGATCATTACACCTTTGAGTGATTAATTAGTGTCTATACCATCCTAGGGTGATTTTGAGGAGCTAACCTAAAGGTACTTCCAGTGACACGTATTTTTATCACTCAAATCATTAGTGTGTACGATTGATATATATAATGTGTATTAATTTTAAGTGCTAACCTCTAGTAGAGGTAGGATTATCGCCTAGTGAGTGCAGAATTTTGACCCTAGGCTACCATAAGTAGAAGGCCCACAAGGCTTCACTAACTAGCCAATATGGATATTGCAGGGAGAATGAAAAGAACCCTTGCAGGTCTTAAAGGCCACTTATCAAGACAGATCAAGAAATGTGAAGATTTGTCAAAACAATCTCCAGTTGATTATGCTGACCTGGAAAGCTATTATCAAGCAGCTGCAGGTAAATTTGAGCAAATCAAGTGCCAAATAGCAACATATGTCACTGAACCCACTGCTGTCTCAGAACCATACTTAGCTTTGATGATGGGCTATTCAATCCTCTGAATCAATTAACTAAATTAAACCCCAATAAATCTGACGACTGATTTTGATACATTTATTATTTAATCAAGATGTATTCCATGGGCTTTAGTGTTTATATATCAGTGACCAGTTACCTGAACAAGCTTCAAGTTATATCTAATGTCACTGATCTCACTGCAGTCCCTGAATCATACTTGACTGTAGTACTTGATCACATTCAGTCTTCTGGGTTAAATAATATGTATTTAGGCTTGAATTTTAGCCTTTCAAGAGTTAACAGGGAAATAAAATCGCATTAGACTTCTAACCCCTGCAACTCTAGTACGGGACATCCGTCCTGTATGAACCGACGCACAAATGTGGGATTACTTACTACTAACATCAAATTAATTTAATAATTCGAAGGAGGAGTATCGGTGTTTGTCTGTTCTAATTAGGACTTCGACCCGTGAGCAGCCCCCTGGGGAATTATGTCGGAAAATCCGACACCATTTACTAATATCAATTCAACAGGCAGATAATATTGCTGCTGCGTTGTATATACAAGTTACCCATAGAAAATGTAGCTTGTAGTGGAGTTTCCGCCAATAGAAAACAGGATATCATTGCCACATACTTTTATAAATTCACCAGCTGTTTGCTGGGAATTATTCTTAAATACATTAGTCTTAGGACTTTTTATATCATAAAAACATCTAATTTTAATTAACTTAATTATCAGTATCAAAATAGAGTAAATGTGACCCTTCTATCAGTTACAGATATCTGGACAAAGTAGGCCAGTAGCATCAGTGAGGTAAGAGGTCAGCCACTGTTGTTAAGACCAGAGGCGCAGGGAGCAAATTCGGCTCCTATAATTTCTCTTGGACGAAGTGTGAAGGAGATCAGAGTAGTGGTCTTCCATCATCAACACGTTGTCACCATATTCAAGGGAAGTGTTCTACCGAAACCCGTTTATCTAATTATTTTTGGCCATTAATATTAGGTAGATATTGGGCGAACCGATTAGAATGCGAACTCGCCTCATACTAATGGTAATTAAGCCTTGGTCCTTATTATCTAATATACAGTGTTTTCTCTGATATAGCTGTCATATATTAGGATTCTGGCTTTACAGCTAGCGCCCTTTGACAGGAACAAGAAGAGGAAGCAAGACTTGATACATCAGTTACTGGGTGACAGCAGCCATAGCCTCAATTGAGGATAATTTGGTGTCTACTTTCTAGTTATACCTGTTGAACCAAGCCTGCTGTGCAATAAGATAAGGAACCTCCTCAATGTATACCAATATGTGTAGTTAATACTGTAGTTTGATTGGCTGCATATATATAAATTTAATACAACCCCCCCCCTAATGTGTAATGATCGATTTGTTAGATTATTGCAGAAATACAGTCCACTTAACATCATACAAATTGCTATCGAAATATATAAATTAACGTAAATATAAATTCTATAAATTCATATAAATTAAATATAAATCTCACAGGTCAGTTCCCACAATCTGGCCTCCTGCTCCTTACACCTATCTTCATTACATTACATTTGGTTGGGTTAAACTCTAACAACCATTTGTTCAACCATTCCTTCAGCTTGTCTACGTCTGCTTGAAGCCTCAAACAGTCCTCTTCTGTCTTAATCCTTCTCATAATTTTGGCATCGTCCGCAAACATTGAGAGAAATGAATCTATACCCTCCGGGAGATCATTTACATATATCAGAAACAAGATAGGACCAAGTACAGAGCCCTGTGGGACTTCACTGGTGACTTCACTCCAATTGGAGGTCTCACCCCTCACCATAACTCTCTGCTTCCTATTGCTTCCCTTATCCACTGGAGCAACTTACCAACTACACCTGCCTGCCTCTCCAGCTTATGTACCAGCCTCTTATGCGGTACTGTGTCAAATGCTTTCCGACAATCCAAGAAAATGCAGTCCGCCCAGCCCTCTCTTTCTTGCTTAATCTTTGTCACCTGGTCGTAGAATTCTGTCAAGCCAGTCAGGCAAGATTTACCCTCCCTGAACCCATGTTGGTGATTCGTTATGAAGTCCCTTCGCTCCAGATGTGTTACCAGGTTTTTTCTCACGATCTTCTCCATCACCTTGCATGGTAAACAAGTCAAGGACACTGGCCTGTAGTTCAGTGCCTCCTGCCTGTCGCCCTTTTTGTATATTGGGACCACATTCGCCATCTTCCATATTTCTGGTAGGTCTCCCGTCTCCAATGACTTACTATACACTATGAAGAGTGGCAAGCAAAGTGCCTCTGCACACTCTTTCAGTACCCACCTTGAGGTTACCTTGAGGTGCTTCCGGGGCTTAGCATCCCCGCGGCCCGGTCATCGACCAGGCCTCCTGGTTGCTGGACTGATCAACCAGGCTGTTGGACGCGGCTGCTCGCAGCCTGACATATGAGTCACAGCCTGGTTGATCAGGTATCCTTTGGAGGTGCTTATCCAGTTCTCTCTTGAACACTGTGAAGGGTTTGCCAGTTATGCCCCTTATGTGTAGCGGGAGCTTGTTCAACAGTCTCGGGCCCCTGATGTTGATAGAGTTCTCTCTCAGAGTACCAGTTGCACCTCTGTTTTTCAACGGGGGTATTCTGCACATCCTGCCATGTCTTCTGGTCTCATGTGATATTATTTCTGTGTGCAGGTTTGGGACCAGCCTCTCTAATATTTTCCATGCGTAAATTATTATGTATCTCTCCCGCCTGCGCTCAAGGGAGTACAGATTTAGACTATTTAGTCGGTCTCAATAGTTTAGATGTTTTACCGAGTGGATTCTAGCAGTAAAGGATCTCTGCACGCTCTCCAGGTCAGCAATTTCTCCAGCTTTGAAAGGGGCTGTCATTGTGCAGCAGTACTCCACTCTAGAGAGCACAAGCGTTTTGAATCCAAGGGCTCTCACCCATGGTGAGATCCCTTCTGGACCAACAGCCATTCTAACATCCAGATCCAGCAGGTGTCTCTTGACCTCCTCTCTCGTAATTTCGAACTCTTCCAAGGCCGCCTGGTTTACCTCCCTTTCTCCTAGCACAGTGACCTCACCTTGTTCTATTGTGAAGACCACCTGGAACCTCTTGTTGAGTTCTTCACACACCTCTTTGTCATTCTCTGTGTACATGTCCTCGCCTGTTCTAAGTTTCAATACCTGTTCTTTCACTGTTGTTTTCCTTCTGATGTGACTGTGGAGTAGCTTTGGTTCGGTCTTGGCTTTGTTTGCTATATCGTTTTCAAAACTTTTCTCTGCTTCTCTTCTCACCCTGACGTACTCATTCCTGGTTCTCTGGTATCTCTCTCTGCTTTCTGGTGTTCTGTTATTACGGAAGTTCCTCCATGCCCTTTTGTTCAGTTTCTTTGCTTCCATACATGCCCTATTATACCATGGATTCTTCTTTTGCTTCTCGGATTTTTCCTTTAGGGCCGGGATGTATCTGCTTACTGCCTTCTGACACTTTTGGGTGACATAGTCCATCATCTCTTGTACAGACTTAGCTCTGAGGTCTGTGGCCCAAGGTATTTCCCTTAGGAAGCTTCTCATCTTTCCGTAATTTCCCTTTCGGTATGCCAGCCTTTTGTTTCCTAGTTCTTTTTTGGGGGAGATAATTTCTAGCTCTACCAGGTACTCAAAGTTCAATACACTGTGATCACTCATTCCCAAGGGTGCTTCCATCTTGACTTCCCTTATGTCCCACTCATTTAGGGTAAATATCAAATCAAACATTGCTGGTTCATCTTCTCCTCTCATTATTGTTGGTTCCTTGATGTGCTGGCTTAGAAAGTTTCTTGTTGCCACGTCTAGCAGCTTAGCTCTCCATGTTTCTGGTCCCCCATGTGGGTCTCTGTTCTCCTAATCTATCTTCCCATGGTTGAAGTTTTCCGTGATTAGTAGTCCAGATCCATTTCTGCTAGCAACAGAAGCTGCTCTCTCTATTATGTTAATGATGGCCATGTTGTTTCTATCATATTCCTGTCTGGGTCTTCTGTCATTTGGTAGTGGATTATATATGACTACGACTATAATTTTTTGCCCTCCAGTTGTTATTGTACCTGTTATGTAGTCACTGAAACCTTCACATCCCAGAACAACCATCTCCTCAAAATCCCAGCCTTTTCCTACCAGCAGGGCTTCACCACCACCACCTCTTCCTTCTCTCTCTTTCCTCATAATATAATAGTCCTGTGGGAACACTGCATTTGTTATGGTTTTCGTTAGCTTTGTTTCTGTGAGAGCTATTATGTATGGGTTTTCCTCTAGTACCCATTCTCCAAGTTCATTTGCTTTATTTGTAATTACATCTATGTTAGTGTACATTGCCCTGAGGCTCACTTTCTTCTGTCCCTTCTCAAATCTCCTCCTTGGTGAGTGTTCTGCTGGTGGGGGAAGCTGTTCCATGGGTGTGAGGAATTGTGAGGTGGATAACAGGGTTGCAGAGGATGCTGGGATGAGGGGTGGGGAGTCAATTGAAGGGGGAGGGACAGGGAGGGTATTGGGTGAAAGGGGCGGGAGAACAGAAAGGAAAGGGGGAGGGGGGACTGGGCGGGAGGAGGGGAGGTGTAGAAGGGTGGGGATTGGTTGTGGGGGGAGGGAGATTTGGCTGGGTATTTGAGTGGGGGCAGGGAGGGTTTGAGGTAGGGGGGTTTTCCATGCAGAGGAGGTTAGTGGGGTTGTCCTCCCCGCTGGTGTTACTGGGTAGCTGGTTGTGGGTTCCCCCCCATCGCCTCTGGGGGTGATGTGTTGGGAACTGTGATTTCCTGGTTTTCCCCTCTCGCCCTGCGCTTCTTCCTTGCTTCTGCCGCCATGGCTCTCTCCTCCCTCGTCATGTACCTCTGGAGGAATACTTTTTTGAATTCTCCCACATGTTGCAGGTGGCTTTTCTTTGTTAGAATCCTCTCCTTTGTGTTCTTGTTTGCAGACACTATCTTTAACACATGGTCTCGGTCTTTTTTGTACCAGCCTAGTCTGAAAACCTTCTCAATGCTATGCTCAGCCCCTTCCATATCTAGTGCCTTCAGTATTTCATTCACTGCTGCTTTGTCCTTATCATTCCACTCTTTCCTATTAGAGCCTTCCTGCTCTTTAATACCCACAGCTGTCACTGATCTTTTCCTTTCCAGTAGCTTCGTTTTGTGTGTGTGTGCGTGTGTGTGTGTGTGTGTGTGTGTGGTCAGTGGTACGGGAGAGTGAGAGTAGGGGGGGGGGGAGTGTTTTGGGAGAGTGAGATTGGGGGGTAAGAGGAAGGGGTGCAGAAAGAGGGTTTGTGACCTTATTGCCTTTGCCACAAGGTGTTAATACCATTCTACCCTGACTAAGCGTGTACTTGTGAATGCGTTCGTGTGTACTTTTGTGTGCGTGTGCGTGCGTGTGTCACGAGGGCCAATTAAATGTCAACCTCTACCCGGAATGAGCCACTTTGAGATTTAAATATATATGATATACTGAACAAGAATTTGATAATATTTTACCTCACTCTGCACACCAGATAAATTGACAAAGAGGCGGTACATACCAGCCAGCCTCCCGTTTGCACAACCAGGTGAATAATAGAGATGTCTTGATGACAAGGTGGTCCTCGTCCCTCCCACGTGGTCTTCACTAAGTGCTAGTAGATTGATGTCGGTGGTTCTTCTCTATCTAACACAAAGCTCTGGCGTTAGTCACTGTATCGTTATGTCTGCTGTGTTACAGTTCACTGCTTTACTGTACCACTGTTCACTATAGTCCCAAATATCCCTTCTATGTACCAATATGTAAACACAGCCTCATGGCCCTCCCACGTGGCCTGTGCTGGAGAATGTTCACTGTTTAACACAAAGTTCTAGTGATATCACTATATTTTTTCTTTCATATGCGCAGTTATACACTTTGTGATACCCTAGATCTGTAACCATCTGATACCATGGGACGGTAACGTATCTGTACGCACCTAATTGTGATCGCGGGGGTTGGGCTTCAGCTCTTGGTCCCACCTCTCAACTGTGTGTGATATGTTTGTGTAGACGCCTCTGTGTGTTGGTGTGTCGGCACAGCAGCTCAACGAGTGGGAGACTGTAACTTGTTCTTAACATCATTGAGGATTTCCAGTGTGGTAAAGAAGTGACTTGTCAACAATAAACAGGACTGTGTGAGGCGGTGTTCTAAGCTATGTGAGGAACAGTAGTCTCAGGTGACATTAGGGTAGACGTTGGTCAGAGCGCCGGCTGGAGGTTGATGGCAATACCTCCTGGCTTTGAAGAAGCCAGGTCGTGCTGTCCCTCGCCGTGCGGAGAGTACTTGACGCACGTACGCGAGTCGTGAGCTACACCCCAGATGTTTCATCATCTGTCATCAAACATCTGCAACACCTGTCTCTGTAGAATGTCCCATACTGACTGACTTTCGCCCTCCTGGGCTAAGGTATGCTGAACTCTGTAATTACTATATGAGTACTAGAACACTTGATGATATATTGGACTTGTATCCAAGATTGACCATGTAATATATAAATTATACAATGTATGTATATGATGTAACTATATAACCTGAGCTTGTAAAAGCACCTTAATCACCTTCAGTGAATAAGTGGTTAATTGCACACTAGTTTCTTTATCAGCTATCTCACCCTGTCAGAGTAAATGAGACAAATGTATGTGAATGCATGTGTGTGTATATATGTATGTATATGTGTGTGTGTGTATGTATATGTAAGGGTATAAAGTATATATGGAAGCTGATCAGAATTACATTTCACCTTTGTAAATGTACATTAATGACACTATGTAAAAGACACATCGAACACTTTATGTAGGGCATACGTAAATCTGTGTATCTATGTATTTACGTATGTAGGTTAGCTTAGTATTTTAAAAGCACCGAATCAGCTTCTGTAGTTGAGTGTTCAATAAACCCTTGAACTATATGTTTAACACATCTCTAACCCTGTCCATGGAGGACAGAAGAAAACGTATATATACTGGTTAGCATTGTAAATGTGTGGCCACGTCTGTGGTAGAAAATAATAATAAAGAAAAAAACCCATCTCAACAGCAAACTAGCAGCGCTGCCGAGGACAACATCGTCGATGTCTAAGTGTGATTAGGTGTATATGATTTATGTAAGTACAGGATCCTATTTATTTCCAATGTGTATATCTTGTGTGATGATTCAGAAGTCATCATCCAACACTTGTATTGGCAGAGTCAATATCGTAATGATCCCTCTGTGATCAAGTGGAGATTGTGTGAAGCGTTTATCACCTCACTCCTGTCCTAGTGTTGGTGGAGACCTTTTGTGTGTTATGCCTCACTGAGGGTAGTAATGCATTGACTGATGATACACACATGACAGATTAGGATTGTGTCACCAGCATTGTTCAGTATTTGTCTCAGTGACAAAAGTATAAACATAAATTGATTGTAACATTACCATTGTCATTTTGATACCGCAAGCGTTAGAATGCAGCAATTGCAAGAGTGTTCAGCAATGTTCAGATTAGTTCACTTTGTGTGTCTCATGCACGAGAATCGAGAGTTCTCATATCTGAACGATGAGAAACGATTCCTGCTGTGGATAATTTTCATAGCTAATTGATATGATACTCCTATTTAAAATAACGGATTCCCATGTGTTGTGCTAGTTGTTAACTTGTTGGGTGGGTAAATTTAATTACAATTATTATATTATATTAGGAACATAAATTATTGACGTAGTTGTGTTAGTTTCGGTTAGGTTTAGATAGGTTAGGTTAGGTTAGGTAAGGTTGGTTAGGTTCAGCCACATAGCTACGTTAGTTTTAACTAAAATTTAAACAAATTAACTTATACATTATGAAATGGCCAGATTTATTTATATATATATATAAATGGCCATATATATATATATATATATATATATATATATATATATATATATATATATATATATGCCACCCACAGGGAAGCAGCCAAATCCCGTAAGTATAGAGAACTTGATCACCACTACAATTTTGTCCCCATTGCTTCTGAGACACTCGGCGCCTGGGGTAAAAGTGCTACCAGTTTTTTGAAGGAACTGGGTTCTAGGCTCATTGAAACAACAAGGGACCCTAGAGCTGCCAGCTTTCTTTTCCAGCGCCTCAGCGTGGCGATACAGAGGGGAAATGCGCACTGCATCCAGGGTTCCTGCCCGCCATCTGAGGAGCTGGAGGAACTCGACAACCTATGATAACCATCTTTGTAACCTATATGTAACTCCTTTTTTGTAACACAGTTCAAATAAAGCAATATATATGTGTATATATATATATATATATATATATATATATATATATATATATATATATATATATATATATATATATATATATATATATATATATATATATACCCAGCAAACACAAATCGTATAGAAAACGTTCGTCTATCTCTTCCCATAGGTGTAGGAATGACTTGCATTGAGAATGGTGCAGGAGAACCTTTGAGAAACTTTTAATCCAAAAATCCAAACACGATTCAAAATCAACACAAAAATCCAATCCAAAAGATTTTATATTAAATTGTTTTCTACAACTATTTTGTTCCTAAAATCAAGATCAAAAACCACATCTAGTATCGGGCCCCTGCGAAAGGAAGATGGAACTTTCACCGATGACAACAAAGAAATGAGCGAGCTACTGAGGAAGCAATACGACTCTGTCTTCAGCGAGCCATTAAACGCACTAAAGATCGATAATCCAAATGAATTTTTCATGGATATGATACCAACATCAAATCATATATCAGACGTCACCCTATCCCCACTGGATTTTGAAGAAGCCATAAACAGTATGCCTATGCACTCCGCACCAGGCCCGGATTCTTGGAACTCCATATTCATCAAGAACTGTAAAAAACCACTATCGCAGGCCCTTCACATTCTGTGGAGACAAAGCCTAGATACTGGCGTTATTCCTGATATACTAAAAACAGCAGAGATAGCACCACTTCATAAAGGAGGAAATAAGGCAGAGGCAAAAAATTACAGACCGATAGCACTAACATCGCACATCATAAAAATTTTGAGAGAGTGCTAAGAAGTAAGATCACAAAATACATGGAATCACAGCATCTCCATAACCCCGGACAACATGGTTTCAGAACAGGGCGCTCTTGCCTGTCGCAGTTGCTGGACCACTATGATATGGCATTAGATGCTATGGAAGACAAACAAAACGCTGATGTAATTTACACAGATTTTGCAAAAGCTTTTGATAAATGTGACCATGGTGTTATTGCCCATAAAATGCGCTCAAAAGGAATTACCGGAAAAGTAGGCAGATGGATCTACAATTTCCTGACCAACAGAACCCAATGTGTAATAGTCAACAAAATAAAATCCAACCCGTCAACCGTTAAGAGCTCAGTCCCCCAGGGCACTGTGCTTGCTCCAGTACTTTTTCTCATCCTTATATCGGACATAGACAAGAACGCAACCTATAGCACTGTATCATCCTTTGCAGATGACACTAGGATCTTCATGAGAGTAGGCAACATAGAGGACACGGCGAACCTCCACTCAGATGTAGATCAGGTCTTTCTATGGGCTACAGAAAATAATATGGTGTTTAACGAAGACAAGTTCCAGCTCATGCGCTATGGAAAAAATGAAAATATAAAAACTGAAACCACGTACAAAACTCAGGCAAATCATAACATAGAACGAAAAGGCAATGTAAAGGATCTGGGTGTACTCATGTCGGAAGACCTTACCTTTAAAGAACACAATAAAGTAGCCGTCACAACTGCAAGAAAAATGACAGGTTGGATAACAAGAACTTTTCACACTAGAGATGCTATACCGATGATGACACTTTTCAAAACGCTTGTGCTCTCTAGAGTGGAGTACTGCTGCACAATGACAGCCCCTTTCACTGCGGGTGAAATTGCTGACCTGGAGAGCGTGCAGAGATCTTATACTGCTAGAATCCACTCGGTAAAACATGGGGGCTGGTCCCAAACCTGCACACAGAAATAACATCACATGAGACCAGAAGACATGGCAGGATGTGCAGAATACCCCCGTTGAAAAGCAGAGGTGCAACTGGTACTCTGAGAGAGAACTCTATCAACATCAGAGGCCCGAGACTGTTCAACACGCTTCCACTACACATAAGGGGCGTAACTGGCAAACCCCTCACAGTGTTCAAGAGAGAACTGGATAAGCACCTCCAAAGGATACCTGATCAACCAGGCTGTGACTCATACGTCAGGCTGCGAGCAGCCGCGTCCAACAGCCTGGTTGATCAGTCCAGCAACCAGGAGGCCTGGTCGATGACCGGGCCGCGGGGACGATAAGCCCCGGAAGCACCTCAAGGTATCCTCAAGGTAAGGTATCCTAATGTATTACAAATAGTTTTTACATGTTTAAATATAAAGTTTATGGTGTTTTTTGTAAAATTCATTAATAAATTGTGAATGATATTTAATGGCTGAATGAAACCTTCAAAATACATTTAGTTATTCTATGATCAGAAAAAGTAGTTTTCTAAATTTTCTAAAAATCGCTCTTTTTAACACAATTTGACTCCTTATGTATTCCACTAAACACTAATATGATGTTTAAATATAAAATTTATGTATTATTCCCTAAAATAATTTATATAAATTGTAAATGTTGCTCAATAGCAGTGTGAAAGATTCTGAAGACTTTTTGTTGTCTTACATTCTCAATGTTTACATGTTTACATTCTCTGAAGTATAGTTGTCAAGGCTGTGTCCATCACTCACCACAGGAAGACGGAGTAGGTCTAGGAGGAAGGAGAAGAGGGGGAGGGGGAAGAGGAGGTGCAAGGAGGAGGACCTCGGGGAGGGGGGAACTAAGTGACCTGAGAAGAGGATGGGGGAGAATAGCAGGGGTAAACGGGGGAGGGCGAAGAGGAGGAGTGAGGGAAGGGGGATGAGAAGGAAGGGGAAGAGGAGGGGTGAGGATAGGGGAAAGAAGAGAACGGGGGGTAAGGAGGGGAGGGATAAGGGAAGGGGGGATGGGGAGGAGGGGAAGAGAAAGGGTAAGAGAGGGGTAAGAGAAGGGGATGAGAAGGAAGGGGAAGAGGAGGGGAACTTTACCACCGAATCTTATTATGTTGGAGTTCCGTAAGTTACAGAGGGAGAATCCTTCATTAATACCATTATTCTTCCAGGCCGAGACTCAATCTGACAGTATTCCTGGGTTCTTCCTAGAGAACCAGTTGCTTACCGCAGGTACGACCCAGTAAGCTAATGGGCTAATGACGACCAACTAGTAGTTCCCACCAGCCCTCGGCCTGATATTCTACACCTGGTCCACGGAGCACTTTCTCACTATGGTTTTAATAAAACCTATCACGGAATCAGACAAGACTACTACTGGCCAGGTATGATTAAGAATGTAAAAACTTATGTACAACAGCGTCATACATGTCAGATGGCAGGAAAACCTAACATCCCAATTCCAAGGCTCCTTTGTTTTCTATCCCGTACCTTCGGAATCTTTTCACAGACTCATCATAGACTGTGTTGGTCCTTTACCCCGGACCAGTTCTGGCAACGCTTATATACTAACCATCCTGTATCCTACCACCAGATTCCCCATAGCAGTTCCTGTAAAGAACATTACGGCTGCTACGGTGGTGAAACAACTATTGAAGATCTTCACCCAATATGGATTTCCTCGGGAGATTCAAAGTGACTGTGGCACCAACTTCACCAGTGATCTCTTCAAGAAGACACTGGAAGAATTCAACATCACTCAGGTATTGTACAGCTCCTACCATCCTGCTTCACAGTGTTCTCTTGACCGAAGTCACCAAACGATAAAATCACTCCTTAAAAAATTTTGCAATGAAACCATGAAAGACTGGGATAAACAACTTGACATCATCATGTGCATTTTCAGAAGTCTTCCAAATGAGTCTCTAGGAGTGTCTCCTTATGAGATGCTCTACGGACGTAAGTGTCCTACTCCTCTTAAAGCTGTTAAAGACTCTCTACGTAATGCCACCTTCAGTGACCCTCAGCATGTGCCCCAGTTTCTTCAAAACTTAAAGCACATTCTAGAGAGAGTACGTAAATTTGCTAATGATAATTTATTGAATGCTCAAGATACGATGAAGACTCATTTTGACAAACGTAGGAAAATCATGAAATTTATAACAGGAGACTTCGTGTTGGCATATTTTCCGATCCCTGGTTCACAATTGCAAAATAAATTTTCAGAACCCTACCGCATCAAGGAGTGAAAAACAACCACAACTACGTTCTTGAGACTCCAGATAGGCGGCGGAAGACCCAATTGTGCCACGTCAATCTTCTGAAGGAGTATAAAGGTATTCCCCCCACTGTGCTAATATCTCTCTCCATTTTTAAAGATCCATACCTCCACAGTGAGACCTTCCCTGCTTCTCCTCGTAAAAGCACTAACTCTGAGTCAGTGCCTTCCAACTCGGAAATCCTTACTGATCTTCCTAAATATTTCAGGACGTAAGAGTGCTCCTCTCATCAAAGTTGTTCAAAAACATCAGAAGTTGTTCAGCGATGATCCCCAGGAGTGTAATGTGGTTCAGCACGACATTCAGCTGCTTCCTGATACCCGGCCGATTCGTCAACCCTTCTACCGTATCAGCCCATACAAAAGGAAGTTATGCATGCTGAAGTACAGTACCTTCTAGATCATGGGCTAGCCACCCCTTGTGAGTCCCCTTGGGCCTCACCCTGCATTTTGGTGCCGAAACCGCACAGTAGAGTACGACTGTGTACCGACTATCGGAAACTAAGCCTTGTGACCGTCAAGGATGCTTACATTTTACCTCATATAGATGATATACTTGACACAGTAGGTAATGCTAGTTATTTGTCTCAACTTGATTTGTTAAAAGGCTATTACCAAATTAGCCTGACAGAGAGAGCTAACGGAAATATCTGCCTTCACCACTCCTTTTGGCCTGCTACAGAATGAACGCCATTCCTTTTGGACTGTGTAACGCCCCAGCCACCTTCCAGCAAGCTGTCAACTGCGTCATCCACGGCCTAGATCACACCTAGCCTACTTGGATGACATCGTTGTGGACAACTAACACCTGGAGTGAACATCTGCTCCTGCTGCACCGATTGTTCTCCAAGCTCCTGACAGCTGGCCTTACCATCAACTTACGCAAGTCCACATTTGCAAAAGGTAAAGTGCGGTATCTTGGTCATGTGATAGGGAGTGGCAACATAGCTCCTTTAACCATTCACACTCAAGCAATTCAGCATTACCCACAACCTACAACCAGGAAGCAGCTCCTGCACTTCCTTGGCCTTGCATCTTACTATCGTAGGTTTGTGAAAAATTTTAGTACGGTAGCGACAACATTGATTAATCTGACCTGCCCCAAGCAACGGTATCTTGGACCATTCAACAGACCTTTGCCTTTGAACAACTTAAATCTCTGCTATGTTCTGATCCCATTCACGGCTCTCCAGATATTACGAAGCCGTTCATCATCAATGTCGACGCAAGTGGCACTGGCATCGAGGGGCGTCCTAATGCAACAACGTAGCAAAGAGAGGTTTCTCCCCGTCAGCTACTACAGCTACAAGTTAAAGCCTCACCAGAAGAACTACAGCACTATAGAAAGGAACTCCTTTCCATTGTCCTGAACCTGCAACATTTATGAACCTTACCTACAGGGTAATAGGTCTTATTACCATCTACTCAAACCACAATCCTCTGCAGTTCCTGCAACAAGCCCAATTCAGCAATCAACGTCTTCTACGCTGGGCTCTGTACTTGAAGAATTTTAATCTGGAGATCTTCTACTCAAAGGCTCAGACAACATCATAGCCGATGCCCTCAATCCAGAGTCTACGAGGTTAAGACAGCTACTCCTACCTCTCCACCATCTACTGAAGTAACTTAACACGTAAGAGACAGGCTTCGGTGTAGAGCTATTATGATATCTCCTTCAAGAGAGATTTGGCCTGCTCTTTCATATCATCATGTTACTTCAGTACATCTGCAACATCTGATACTACAAATCAAGAGTAGTACATATTTTGTAGAATACGTTTCTACAGGGAGTATACGTACCATATATGTATCGCTCACTTCCACTCCCCCCTCATCACTCCCCCCCACAACCAGCATGTCGC
>WNGS01165503.1:9356827-9403433 GCA_020271785.1 Procambarus virginalis | reverse complement strand
CTAAATGCCAACAGTGACTGCCCAGATAGGTACAAGAGGAGTGTTGTTAACGCTTATGTCGACCGTGCTCTCAGCCACAGCTCAGAATGGAAGCAAGTCGACGAAGAACTCTGTAGAGTAAGGCAGGTCCTAGTCAACAACGGCTTCTCCAATGGTTTCATTGAAGACATCATAAGAAGGAAAGTGAAACGCCATGCAACCTCTGAAGATACAACTAACACAACACCTATACCCCCTATTAGACTATTTTACAGGAACTTCTTCTCCACAGCTCATAAAACGGAGGAAAGGGTCCTGAAAGATATTGTTAATAGAAACGTTATCCCTACAGACAAAAATCAGAAGATACAATTGACGATTTACTATAAAACCAAGAAAACTGCCAACCTACTCATGAGAAACTCTCCAGACACAAAGCAGAACGCTTTGAAAGAGACCAATGTCGTCTATGCCTTCAAATGCCCACTTGGGGACTGTAAGCCCCAAAGAACTCAATATATAGGCAAGACAACAACATCTCTTTCCAGGCGATTAACGATGCATAAGCAACAGGGCTCTATCAAGGAACATATAATCTCTTCCCACAACCAAACCATCACCAGAGAAATCTTAACAAACAACACAGAAATCATTGATAGATACAGCGACAACAGGCGGCTTGACATCTGCGAGGCACTACACATCAAGAAGTCAACACCAGCAATCAACAGCCAATTAACGCACAACTATATTCTACCCACTTCAAGACTCCGCTCCAATATAGAAACATCAAGAAATATGGGCCAATTGGCCTTCTGCAGTTACAGATCTATTCTTCCCTTTAGCTTATACCCATTGTTTCGTGTTCTGTGTTTGTTCTCACCTCACCCCAAACCATTGTAACATGTCACCTCACCCAAATGCAGGTATAAAAAAGAAAAGCTGTTTAAACTCTGTTCAGTGTGTGTAACTAAAGTCTTTGAAAATATATATATATATATATATATATATATATATATATATATATATATATATATATATATATATATATATATATATATATATATATATATATATATATATATTGTGTATATAAAACCGAGCAGGTTTTTATATACACACTATATAGATGTCACGTCTGTGACGGGAAAAACAAGCTTTTTTTAAAAGCTGTGTTTTTCGTGTGTTTTTCAATTGAGGGAAATCTTCGAAACCTCTTTACCGATTGCTTTGAAATCTTGAAATGGCATTGCAATCGAGTAGGTAAGTAATTTAATATGCCTACTATATACATGCCTCACATGTGACAGGAAAAAAACATGTTTTTTTTTTTAACAGCGCCATCTGTAGGACGTATGATGAACACACACTATAATCTCAGAAAGTCCTTCACCGATTGCTTTGAAATTTTGACACGACGTTCCTTTCGAATACATGTGTGTTTTGATATACCTACTATTTAGATGCCACAACTGTGATAGGTAAAAACATGCATTTTTTGAAAAGACAGTGCCATCTGTTGCATGTAGGAGCAACATACAATATACAAGATATGTTACGATTCAATTTCAATGTTTCCGATTGCATTGATATATTGAATTTTCATAGATTTCAATTTATTTTAATTTTTATTTAATTTGTTTCTTTTTTCACTGTATTTCATTCCTTTTTTAACTGGTCTTCTTAATTTTCAATGCAATTGGTGGTGAAATTGAGCTGTGTCCATTAAACGGCGTTTGAAATGAAATAATTCGTTAGTATTTTTTGTTTTCGTTTTGAAAACATGAAAAAGGACAACACGTTTATTTCACAGCTGCAAATGTGCAATAAACAGCTATGAATCCACCGGTTACAACAACGTAAATTGCTTTATTCACGTTATGTCAAAATGATGCGTTTGCGAAAACATTGATGTATTCGGAAGAGCCTACGTATTACACATTGAATACCAGTAGAAAATCATTGGAACGACGTGAACGAGGAGAGCGAGAAGACGGACAACCTAGCATATTCAAACAAACTACGATAGGCAGACTGTACGCCATGCATTCCAATCAAGATGAATGCTTCTTTCTTCGCAAGCTAGTGGTAAATGTCCCCGGTCCATCGTCTTTCCAGCAATTGAGATTTGTCAGCGGCGTAACACATGCCACTTTCCGTAGTGCATGTCAAGCTCTGAATTTATTGGAGAACGACCGACACTGGGATGTATGCATTAATGACACGTCCAACACGTCATATTCAAATCAAATTCGTGCATTGTTTGCAGTCATATTGACCACCGGCTCTGCTTCATCTCCAACAGAATATGGGAGAAACACAAATCACACATGGCTGAAGATATTGTCCGTCGAATACGCAAGGAAAATTGAAATACGAACATGAATTTCAGAGCAAAAATCTACAACGAAGCGTTGATATTGATTGAAGATTTGTGCTTATAAATCGCAAACAAAGTTCTCAATCAATTGGGTATGCCATCAGCGAATCGAGCTGCTGCTGCCTCGTTCGATGTAGAATTGCGTCGTAAACAAAATTACAACACGGGTGATCTGTTGTCGTATGTGCAATCAAACATTCTTAAGCTAACGCTTGAGCGAAAAGGCATTTATGATCAAATAATTCAAACTGTCAATAACGGGGTTATAGAAATCTTCTAAGATACGTCAGGAGGAACTGTAAAACCTTTCTAATTAGATTGATTTGGGCAGCATTTCGATTCCAAAATGGCATAACCTTAGCTCTTGCATCGTCCAGAATAGCAGCAACATTGCTACCAGGTAGAAGAACTGCTACTTCGCTTTGAAATTACCATTGAACATGCAATTCATTGAAACTCCCACGTGCAACATTTCCAATGCATCCGGCATGGGGAAAATTATTGCAGAAATGTAAACTTGTTGTTTGGGATGAATGCACAATGGCCCACAAAAATAACGCTCGAAGCACTTGAGCGATCTTTGCAATATTTGCGTGGAAACATCAGACTATTTGGGACCGCATTAATATTGCTTGCAGGAGATTTCATGCAAACATTACCTGTAATTCCTCGATCGACACTAGGGGACGAAATAAATGCTTGCCTGAAATACTCTACTTTGTGGCGCCACGTAAAGATGTTACAATTGACTACAAATTTGCGTGTCCAACTGCAAAACGACTCATCAGTTGAGATATTCTCACATCAATTCCTGGAAATTGGGAACGGAAACGTGGCAGTCACTTTCAAGTCCGTCGACACTTTGGTGGAAGCAGAAGAAGTGGTTAATTATCCAACAGAATTTTTTAATTCACTCGAACTGCCAGGGCTACCAAAACCGCACGAACTGCAATCTAAAATCGGCGTGCCAATTATCATGTTACGAAATATCAACCAGGCAAAGCTTAGCAACGGCACGCGGCTTGCAGTGAAAAATGATTCAGCAGCGACGTAGATGCAACAATCTTGACAGGACCTTTTAAAGGTGAAGATGTCCTCATTCCTCACTTTCCTATGATTTCAACGGATTTGCCATTTTAGTTTAAGAGATTGTAATTCCCAATTCGATTGGCGTTTGCAATCACCATCAACAAAGCTCAGGGCCAATCTTTAGAATTGTTCTGTTTAGATCTAGACACGGATTGCTTCTCACATGGACAATTATATGTTACGTGTTCTTGAGTCAGCAATAAGACAATCTCTATATCTTCACTGAGAGTGGAACAAGAAAAAATGTTGTATACCCACATGCATTGAAATTAAACATGTAAGAAACGTGCATTTTCTCTTTTCTTTCTTTTACATTGAAGCTGACTGAGCCACAGCAACGCGTGGCGGTACAGCTAGTCTATATAAATAAAAAATGGAAATGTTCGTTTGTTCAAAATCGCTAATCTCCGAAAGTTCTTCGCCGATTGCTTTGAAATTTTTACACAATGTTCCATTCGCATCCGAGCCGGTTTTTATATACATACTATATCGATATCACGTCTGTGACGGGAAAAAACATGCTTTTTATGAAAAAGTGTGATTTTATGTGATTTTCATGTGAGAGAAATCTCCGAAACCTCTTTACCGATTACTTTCAAATTTTGACACAACGTTGCATTGGAATAGGCGAGCGTTTTTATATACCTACTATATACATGCCTCACCTGTGACAGGGAAAAACATTCTTTTTTTGAAAAACAAAGCCATCTGTAGGACGAAGGAGCAACACACGCTCTAATCTCCGAAAGTTCTTCACTGATTGCTTTGAAATTTTAACAGAACGTTCCATTTGAATACGAGCGTGTTTTTATATACCTACTATTTAGATGCCACACCTGTGACAGGTTAAAACATTTTTTTTTTAAACACCCCCATCTGTTGCACGTAAGACCAACACAACCTATACAAAATATGTTACAATTCCATTACAATGTTTCTGATTGAATTGGTAAATTGAATTTTCATAGATTATTATTTATTTTCATTTTGATTAAATTATTTTGTGTGACATTGCGTTGGAGTTGAGCTGTGTTGTTTACCATACCGGTCATTTCGTGGGTATAGTTTATTTGTTTCTTTTTTCATTGTTTTTCTTTTTGTTTTTTTAACTGTTATTATTTTTCAGTGCAATTGGTGGTGAAATTGAGCTGTGTCGATTGATCTGCGTTTGAATTAAAATATTTCGTTAGTATTTTTTGTTTTTGTTTTGAAAACATGAAAATGGAAAACACGTTTATTTCACAGCTGCAAATGTGCAACAAACAGCTATGAATCCACCGACTACAGCGTTAACTGCTTACTTCACGTTATGTCAAATGACGCGTTTGCGAAAACGATGCTGTATTCGTAAGTGCCTACGTATTACACATGGAATGCCAGTAGAAAATCATTTGAAAGACGCAAACGAGGAGAGCGAGTCGACGGACAACTTTGCATATTCAAATAAACTACGAAAGGCAGACTGTACACCGTGCATCCTAATCAGGATGAATGTTTCTTTCTTCGCATTCTGTTGGTAAATGTGCCCGGTCCAAAGTCTTTCCAGCAATTGAGATTTATCAACGCTGTCAATTGAGATTTGTCAAGTGGCATGATTTGTCAACATGCCACTTCCCGTAGTGCATGTCAAGCTCTGAATTTATTGGACAACGATCGGCATTGGGATGTATGCATTGATGACGCGTCCAACACATCACATCCAAATCAAATTCGTGCATTGTTTGCAATCATATTGACCTCGACTCTCCGTTATCTCCAACAGAGTTATGGGATAATTATTAATCGCACATTGCTGAAGATATTATCTGTCGAATACGCAAAGAAAATTTAAATATGAACATGGATTTTACAGCAAAAATCTTTAACGAAGCCTTAATAATGATCTATCATGAGAGGTTATCTTGAGATGATTTCGGGGCTTTAGTGTCCCCTCGGCCTGGTCCTCGACCAGGCCTCCACCCCCACAAAGCAGCCCGTGACAGCTGATTACCCGCCAAACACACACCGAAACTACGACGTTGGTACAACGTTCGAACAAGTTTTAACACCTCCTAACCAGTTATAACTACCAATATAGCAAGTTGTAACAGCGTTCTAATACGTCATAAACACGTTAAGCCAAGATGTAACAACTTTATTACAAGTTGTAACAAGCGGAAAATAGAGATAGTTTCGGTTTGTGTTTCCAGGGATAACACCCAGGTACCTATTTTACTGCTAGGTAACAGTGGCATAGGGTGAAAGAAACGCTGTCCATTGTTTCTCGCCGGCGCCCGGGGTCGAACCTGGGACCACAGGATCACAAGTCCAGTGTGCTGTCCCCTCGGCGGCCGACCGGCTCCCATGAATTGAAGACTTCTGCTTAGAAATCGCGAACAAAGTTTTCAATCAATTGGAAATGCCATCATCGAATCGATCTGCTGCTGCTTCGTTCGATGTAGAATTGCGCCGTGAACAAAATTAAAACACGGGTGATCTGTTGTCGTATGTTTAATCAAATATTCCTAGGCTAACGCTTGAGCGAAAAGACATTAACACTCAAATAATTCAAACTGTCAATATCGAGCTTGGAAAAATCTTCTTAGATGCGCCAAGAGGAACTGGTAAAGCTTTCTTAATTAGATTGCTCTGGCAGCATTTCGATCCCAAAATAGCCTAACCTTAGCTCTTGCATCGTCCGGAATTGCTGCAACATTGCAACCAGGTGGAAGAACTGCTACTTCGACTTTGAAATCGCCATTGAACATGCAATTCGTTGAAACTCCCACGTGTAACATTTCCAGTGCATTCGGCATGGGAAAAGTATTGCAGAAATGCAAACTTATTGTTTGGGATGAATGCACAATGCCCCACAAAAAATCGTTTGAGGCTCTTGATCGATCATTGCAAGATTTGCATGGAAACATCAGACCATTTGGGAACGCATTAATATTGATTGCAGGAGATTTCTTGGCAAACATTACCTGTAATTCCTCGATCTACACCAGCGGACGAAATAAATGCTTGCCTGAAATATTCTACTTTGTGGCGCCACGTAAAGACATTTAAATTAACTACAAATATGCGTGTAGTTATGTAGCTACTGCAAAACGATCCATCAGCTGAAATATTCTCACATAAATTTCTAGAAATTGGGAACGTAAACGGACTGGTTGATCTGAACTCAGGACGAATTTCGTTGCCTCATAACTTCTGCAATTTTGTGACGTCAAAAGAAGAATTTGTTGAAAAAGTATTTCCCAATATTGAAACCAATTATAAGAATCACGATTGGCTGAGTGAACGAGCTATTCTTGTGGCCAAGAACAAAACGTCTCTGATCTAACAATATTATTTAGTCTAACATTCAAAGCGAGGCAGTCTCATATATGTCCGTCGAAACTGTTGTGGAAGCAGATGAAGCGTTTAATTATCCAACAGAATTTTTGTAATTCACCCGATCTGACTGAGATACCATCACACGTACAGGAACTGAAAATCGTGTTGCCAATTGTCATGTTGCGAAATATCAACTAGCAAAAACTTTGGAACGCCACGCGCCTTGCAATAAAAAAATTAATCAGCAACGTCGTAGAAGCAACAACCTGACACGACCTTTCAAAGGGGAAGATGTCCTCATTCCTCTCATTCTTATGATTCCAGCAGATATGCCGTTTCAATTTAAGAGATTGTAATTTTCAATTCGATTGGCGTTAGTAATCACCATCAACAAAGCTCAGGGCCAATCTTTAAAACTGTGCAGTTAATATCTAGACACGGATTGCTTCTCACGTGGACAATTATATGTTGAGTGTTCTAAATTCGGCAAACCAGACAATCTCTATATCTCCACAGACAATGGAACAACAAAAATTATTGTATTCCCACACCATTGTGAAATTAAACATATTAGAAACGTGCGCTTTCTCTTTTCATTCTTTCCATTTAACCAGACTGAGCCACAGCAATGCCTGGCGGGTACTGCTATCTATATAAATGAAAATGGAAATGTTCGTCTGCTCAAAATCGCTAATCTCCGAAAGTTCTTCACCGATTGCTTTGAAATTTTCACACAACGTTCCATTCGCATCCGGCCAGGTTTTTATGTACATACTATATAGATGTCCCGTCTGTGACGGTAAAAAAAAACATGCTTTTCTGAAAAACTGTGTTTTTCATGTGTTTTTCCATGTGAAGAAAATCTTTGAAACCTCTTTACAGATTGCTTTGAAATTTTGACACAACGTTGCATTCGCATAAGCGTGTCTTTTTGTATATCTACTACATACATTCCTGACCTGTGACAGGAAAAAACATGGTCTTTTTGAAAAATAGCGCCATCTGTTGGACGTAAGAGCAACACATGCTGTAATCTCCGAAAGTTCTTCCCCGATTGCTTTGAAATTTAGACACAACGTTGCATTCGAATAGGCGTGTCTTTTCATATACCTACTATATAGAGGCCACCTCTGTGTCAGGTAAAAACATGCGTTTTTGAAAAACAGTGCCATCTGTTGCACATAATAGCAACATGCACGCCATACTAACTATGTCACGAATTCCATTTCAATGTTTCCGATTGCATTGCTAAATATTATTTTCAAAGATTTCGATATATTATATTTTTATTGAGTTATTTTGTGCGACATTGTGTTGGAATTGAGCTGTGTTGCTTGCAATACCATTCATTTCGTAAGTATAAGTATACATGCCACACCTGTGACAGGTAAAACTATTCTTTTCTTGAAAAGCAGTGCCCTCTGTTGCACGTAAGAGCTATACATATGCTCTATGTGTGTAAACACTACATATGTTACAGTTTCATTTCAGTGTTTCTGATTGCATTGATAGATTGAATTTTAATAGATTTTGATTTATTTTCATTTTGATTTTATTATTTTGTGTGAATTGCGTTGGAATTGAGCTGTGTTGTTTACCAAATTGTTAATTTTGTGAGTATAGTTTATTTTTTTATTTTTTCCTATTTTCATTTCATTGTTTAACTGTTTTTCTTATATATCAGTGATGGGAACATCAGATCACTTGATGTTCCCAATTTTCTGATGGGAACATCAGACCATTTGGGAAGGCATCGGACGAGGGAGTGGGGAATGGTGGGGATGACGATGGGACAGAAGTTAGAGATGGTGGGGAGGACGAGGGGACAAGGGAGGGGGTAATAATGGGGAAGGCAGAGAGGATGGGGGAGTTTGGTATGGTGAGGACAACGGGATGGGGGAATGGAGAAAGGTGGGGAGGATAAAGGGACAGGGGAGTGGGGCATGGTGGGAAGGAAGAGGAGAAGGTGGAGTGGGGAATGGTGGGGAGGACGAGGGGACAGTGGAGTGGGGAATAGTTGGGAGGCCGAAAAGACGGATGAAGGGGGAATGGTGGGAGGACTAGGGGACAGGGAAGGTTGTTGTGGCTCAGCAATGCATATGCGTTGCTCAGCCACAACAACGCGTAACCGGGTACTGCTAGTATGGAAATAAAAATGAAAATGTTCATTTGTTCAAAATCGCTAATCTCCAAAAGTTCTTTACCGATTGCATTGAAATTTTCACACAACATTCCACTCGCATCCGAGTGGGTTTTTATATACATACTATCTCGATATCACGTCTTTGACGGGAAAAAAACATGTTTTTTTAAACTGTGTTTTCATGTGTTTTTCATGTGAGAGAAATCTTCGAAACCTCTTTACCGATTGCTTTGAAATTTTGACACAACGTTGCATTAAAATAGGCGAGCGTTTTTATATACCTACTATATGCATGTCTCACCTGTGACAGGAAAAAAACATGCTTTTTTTTTAAAAACAGTGCCATCTGTAGGATGTAGGAGCAACGCACGCTTTAATCTTCGAAAGTTCTTCACCGATTCCTTTGAAATTTTGACACAACGTTCCATTCGAATACATGCATGTTTTTATATACCTACTATATAGATGCCACATCTGAGACAGGTAAAAGCATGTTTTTTTTTTAAACAGCGCCATCTGTTGCACGTAAGACCAACACAAGCTATACAAAATATGTTACGATTCCATTACAATGATTCTGATTGCATTGATAAATTGAATTTTCATTGATTTTGATTTATTTTCATTTTGATTTAATTATTTTGTGTGACATTGCGTTGGAATTGAGCCGAGTTGTTTACCATACCGTTCATTTCGTGGGTATAGTTTATTTGTTTCTTTTTTCATTGTTTTTCTTTTCTTTTTTAACTGTTCTTATTATTTTTCAGTGCAATTGGTGGTGAAATTGAGCTGTGTCGATTGATCTGCCTTTGAGTTGAAATATTTCGTTAGTATTTTTTGTTTTTGTTTTGAAAGCATGAAAATGGACAACACGTGTATTTCACAGCTGCAAATTTGCAACAAACAGGTATGAATCCACCGCCTACAGCGTTAACTGCTTTATTCACGTTATGTCAAAATGACGTGTTTGCAAAAACAATGCTGTATTCGTAAGTGCCGACGTATTACACATGGAATGACAGTAGAAAATCATTTGAACGACGTAAACGAGGAGAGTGAGTCGACGGACAACTTGGCATATTCAAATAAACTACGAAAGGCAGACTGTACACCGTGCATCATAATCAGGATGAATGCTTCTTTCTTCGCATGCTCTTGGTAAATGTGACCGGTCCAACGTCTTTCCAGCAATTGAAATTTGTAAACGGCGTCAATTAAGATTTGTCACGTGGCATGATTTGTCAACATGCCACTTATAAGCTTACAAGCTTATTGCCACTTATATAAGCCACTTATTGCTTATAAGCAACAGGGCTCTATCAAGGAACATATAATCTCTTCCCACAGCCAGACCATCACCAGACAAGTCTTGGCAAAAAACACGGAAATCATCGATAGATTCAACGATAGCAGGCGGCTAGATATCTGCGAAGCACTACACATTAAGAAGTCAACACCAGCAATCAACAGCCAATTAATGCACAATTATATTCTACCACTTCAAGACTCCGCTCCAATATAGAAGCATCAAGAAATATGGGCCAATAGGCTGTCTGCAGTTACAGATCTATTCTTCCCTTTAGCTTATACCCATTGTTTCGTGTTCTGTGTTGTGTTGAAAGCATTTTTTCACCTCATCCCAAACCATTGTAACATGTCACCTCACCGAAATGCAGGTATAAGAAAGAAAATCTGTTTAAACTCTGTTCAGTTATAGTTGTTGTGTGTGTGTAAACTAAAGTCTTTGAAAATGTAATAAGTTTACGAAACGCGCTCAAGTGTCGCGTCAGACTAGAAATAAAAATGAACTGTGGAGAATTGATTTTTCAGTTACCATCAACAGTGAAAAAGAATATAAGAAATATTGAGAAAATTCGTGTTAGAATTATTAATCTTACTTTTTCGGTCATTTTTATTAATATATATATACATATATATATATATAAATATATATATATATATAAATGCTTTATTGTGTATTTAAAGGTTACAAAACATAAAAGACAAATGCCTAAAGGTTATGTATCTCTTGAAGCTCCTCCGCTTCCGGACAGAGACCGAGGACGCAGCAAGCATTATAAATTATAATTATAATTATAAGTATATATAAATTATATATATATATATATATATATATATATATAATTTATATATACTTATAATTATAATTATAATTTATAATGCTTGCTGCGTCCTCGGTCTCTGTCCGGAAGCGGAGGAGCTTCAAGAGATACATAACCTTTAGGCATTAGTCTTTTATGTTTTGTAACCTTTAAATACACAATAAGCATTTATATATATATATATATATATATATATATATATATATATATATATATATATATATATATATATATATATATATATATATATATATATATATATATATATATATATATATATATATATATATTGTGACAGTAAAGTGTTGGAGTAAGGTGTTCGGCAGTCCTCCAATGGCAGGTGTCAATGTCTGGTCACACAACAAAAAAAAAAACGAGACTGCTTGCCTGTTTGTGTGTGGTAAGGTAAGGGAAGACACGCAAAATACAAAGTAAAAATAATGAAACTTTAATTAATTTAGAAAAAAAAATATGAATAAAGACAATCTCTTGGCTTAATTGAATTGAAAATAAGCTAACAAACACAAATAACAAAAATAAGAATATAGATGAATTACAATAATACAAGGTGCAAATAAAGTCAGGTGCTGAGAATACTGGCTATTGCTGCTACCTCCCTTTAGTATACGTCATCCAGAGCTTAATATACTAGAGAGAGATGTCAACTGTGAGAGCACAACGGATATTCTGAGGAAGGTCTGCTGGAGCGACCTAGACGTCAACTCGACTAGATGGCGTGCGTGATGCAGGGTCAGTAAGCTGACGGCAACATCAGCCAATCAAAACACAGGCAGGCGAAGACTGGTTGTTAGATCGTTGAAGTGTCGCGCTGAGCCGGTGATGGGGGGGGGGGGTGAAAGTGGATATGCAGGGTACGTTTTGCTTCCTGGTCAAAACGTTTTGTGCTACTGCTGGATGTATCTTTAATGTAGCATCTTGTACTTGTAGTAGTTGACGTAACTTATATAGGGAAGAGCAGGCTCAATCTCTCTTGAAAGAGATTATCGTCACAATATATATATATATATATATATATATATATATATATATATATATATATATATATATATATATATATATATATATATATATATATATATACATTGTGTATATATATATAATATGCTGTTAAATATGACCGAATAAGTAAAATTAATAATTTTAACACGAATTTTCTCAATATTTCTTATGTTTCTTCTGCCTGTCGATGGTAATTGAAAAATCAATTCTCCAAAATTCATTCATTATTTCTAGTATGATGCGATGCTTCAACGCGTCTCGTAATAACTTATTACATTACATTAAAATGTAATAAGTTATTGGGCCTTGCATACGAGGCCGAGTAGTGCTTTTCTCGCTATGTGGAACAACATATACATGTATACACTTGAGAACTCCAAATGCCCTTGCTGGGGCTAAAACCTCCACCTGTGTGATGCAAAGTAGAGTGTTGTACCACTGCACCACCTCACTACAAAAAAGCATGGGCGAGTCCTTATGAACTCATTCAACCCCATCCGCGAGTGCATTCTGGTTATATGGCGTCTTTACATAGTGCATGTGGAGGTCTTTGTCTACCTTTTCATTTCCTCTGAGAATTTTATAGGTGATAATCCCGTCTTCCATAACTCTTCTATCTTCCGGCGACCAGAGGTGCAATTTACGCAGCCTTTCCTCATAACTCATACTTCTCATCTGTTGGATCTTCGTACCATCAGACAGTACACATCAAGAGTGAAACTGTTTGTGACAAATGTTGTAACACGCGCCTCAACCACCTTCTATGTTGAGAGCTCAATAACCCACTACACTGTATGTTGGAGAACAGATCATTAACCCTCTCTATGTATGACAGAGGAGACACATGTGAGCAGGTTGGCACGGTAAAAGCCCGGCAATAACCTGTGCTTGAGTGCTAAATAACAGTTCACCTCGCCGAAAGTGAACAGTTCACTTCCCCAAAGTGAACAGTTCACCTCCCCAAAGTGAACAGTTCACCTCCCACAAAGTGAACAGTTTACCTCCCCCAAAGTGAACAGTTTACCTCCCCCAAAGTGAACAGTTCACCTCCCTCAAAGTGAACAGTTCACCTCCCCCAAAGTGAACAGTTCACCTCCCCCAAAGTGAACAGTTCACCTCCCCCAAAGTGAACAGTTTACCTCCCCCAAAGTGAACAGTTCACCTCCCTCAAAGTGAACAGTTCACCTTCCCCAAAGTGAACAGTTTACCTCCCCCAAAGTGAACAGTTCACCTCCCCCAAATTGAACAGTTTACCTCCCCCAAACAGAACAGTTCACCTCCCCCAAAGTGAACAGTTCACCTCCCCCAATGAGACGACCATACGAGTCATAAATACTCATAATCCGCCCAAGTAAAACAGAAACAAGCAACACTTAGTGGGCCAGCCAGAGTCTTAGGGCCCGTGCAGGAATATTCCTGAAAAACTCCCCTAAAGTGAACAGTTCACCTCCCCTAAAGTGAACTTTTCACCTCCCCAAAGTGAACTGTTCACTTCTTCACATAGTAACGTTCCCAAGATGATCAGATAACCCAGTAACTGTAACTGATGGTGGACCTCACCTGACAGGTTCCAGGTAACCTGGAACCCAAGGATGACCTGAGCGGCGAGGAACCACAGAGAAAGACCCAACAACCTCATGGTGAAGAGTCACTTCCGTTAAGCTGCAAGAACTAATCAATGGAACTTCCTTCACCGAGGATCCCGAAGAGTTGATGACTGTGGGAACTGGAGAACCGTGGGGACTGGGGACTGTGGACTGTGTGTGACGACTGTTGTTAGTGGGGACCAGGACTTGTGGGTACTGCAGAGTTAGAGTTAGTGAGTACTGGAGAGAGACCTCACCACCGTCGTCCATGGACTGGACGGCTCAGAGTGCCGGAGCCACCCACCCAACATGAGGCAAAAATCATTGATCAGAGACCATTAACTATGAATGTCGGAGCGAGATCTTTGTGGGCGACTGAAACACTGTAGTTTACTGGCGGTGAGTGACAACAGACTGTACAAGTAAAGACGTTACTTGCCAGTTAAACTTTTATAAGGTTAGTTAAGGTTTAACGTATGGAGGGAGGGTGCTCACTCCATACAAGCAATATTATAAAAATATTCTCTCTCATTAATTAATATTTTCAGGTAAAAAAACACCTCACAATGTTTAATAAATAAATTTCAAATATCATTAACAATCAAATATGTACAGTATTGTGTTATATGGTCCAAATTAACCAACTGATTTCATTCCTTATTTAACCTCTGTTGTAAATAGTCCGAGCAACAAACGTGCGTCATTGTGCAATTAACTTCCCTTTAACAATCAATGGGAGCCGGTCGGCCGAGCGGACAGCACACTGGACTTGTGATCCTGTAGTCCTGGGTTCGATTCCAGGCGCCGGCGAGAAACATGAGCAGAGTTTCTTTCACCCTATGCCCCTGTTACCTAGCAGTAGAACAGGTACCTGGGTGTTAGTCAGCTGTCACGGGCTGCTTCCTGGGGATGGAGGCCTGGTCGAGGACCGGGCCGCGGGGACACTAAAGCCCCGAAATCATCTCAAGATAACCTGAAGATAACCTCCCTGTAATATAGACCAATGAATCATCAAGCTTCATTGCCAAATTAGCATTCGTCCAAAACAGTCCAGTTAAACAACATTCTTCATACCTCAGTTAACCTTCATGTTAAAATGTCATATTAACCAGTGTTCGTGTGTAGCCCTATTTTCAAGCATACTACGGAACCTGATTTACTTCAGGTTCCGTGGTATGCTGGATCAATCATAAATCATTTTTTTATAGTCAATAAATATTTATATATATTAATATCACATTTATAGCCTAGTCCCTCCTCCAAATTTTTCACTCATACGTAGGAGTAATAAATCATGTATTTTTCTGAGGGCTACTAACACTAGTGGCATCGACGAGGATAGTGTGAGAGAGTGGATCTCTCAGTACAAGCTCATGTCCTCTCATTTGACGAGATGTGCTTCAGGTTGCTTGCATGGCACAACTTCCTTAGAAATGGACAGAGATGGGGCATGTTTGGTGTCTACAGTTTCTCTGTGGTCTCTGGAATTCAGTGATAGTGTCCATGTTGTCCTATGTCATCTTACTGACCCAGAATCGATAAAATAATTGGAGACAACTAGTGGGGTAAGGGCTCTGGGCCCAAGGAGAGGAAGTTGGTGTTGTGTGGTAGAGGAGGGTCTGTACGGTGAAGACTGTTAGCTAACCCCCACCCTCCCACACGCACACCTTACCCCACCCTACCCATCACAATGGACCACAGTTGTGAGCGAGGGAGAGGCCTCGTTGGTGGCTTGAATCTGGCTCGATGGCCTACGAAACGTGAGCGACCCAAGACTTATGGTTCTGATTGGTTGATCAGAGGTGTGATCGAGGTGTACCTCGAGGGGAGCGGCTAACACCTGCGAGGACTGTAAGCTACTTGGTTACCTTAACCAAGGTCGTCCTTGATTAAGCTAACCAAGATAACATTTTTTCCCTTGATCATTAGTTAAATAAATTACCAGGACACCTGCAGTACCAACACCGAATCACTGGTTTACTGTAGGTGTGGCTGGATAAATCGAACATTGGACATTGTGTTGATACTTCAAGGAACGGGTCAAGAGACACCAACCCCGCAGGGAGTAGTGCACTGTGCAAACGGATTAAACGGAGTGCCAGAGATTCAGTGCACAGGACAGTGACTGTCTATCCAAGTGACTCGTGTTTGTGTGTGTGTGTGTACTCACCTATTTGTGCTTGCGGGGGTTGAGCTCTGGCTCTTTGGTCCCGCCTCTTAACTGTCAATCAACTGGTGTACAGGTTCCTGAGCCTATTGGGCTCTATCATATCTACACTTGAAACTGTGTATGGAGTCAGCCTCCACCACATCACTGCCTAATGCATTCCATTTGTCAACTACTGTGATACTAAAAAAATCTTTCTAATATCTCTGGCTCATTTGGGCACTCAGTTTCCCCCTGTGTCCTCTAGTGCTTGTGCCCCTTGTGTTTAATAGCACATGTGTGTGTTTGTGTACTCACCTAATTGTGCTTGCTGGGGTTGAGCTTTGGCTCTTTGGTCCCGCCTCTCAACCATCAATCAACTGGTGTACAGATTCCTGAATCTGTGTATGAAGTCAGCCTCCACCACATCACTGGTCAATGCATTCCACTTGTTAACTACTCTGACACTGAAAAAGTTATTTCTAACGTCCCTGTGGCTCATTTGGGTACTCAGTTTCCACCTGTGTCCCCTTGTTTGCGTACCACCAATGTTGAACAGTTTATCCTTGTCTACCCTGTCAATATCCCTGAGGTTTTTTAGGTAGTGATGATGTCTCCCCTTACTCTTCTGTCTTCCAGTGTCGTAAGGTGCATCACTCGCAGCCTTTCCTCGTAACTCATGCCTCTTAGCTCCGAAACTAGTCTAGTGGCATACCTCTGAACTTTTTCCAGCTTCGTCTTGTGCTTGACAAGATACGGGCCGCATACTCTACGATTGGTCTTACATATGTGGTGTACAGGATTCTGATTGATTCCTTACACAGGTTCCTGAATGCTGTTCTGATATTAGCCAGTCTCGCATATGCCGCTAACGAAGTTCTTTTTATGTGGGCTTCAGGAGACAGGTTTGGTGTGATATCAACCCCTAGATTTTTTCCTCTGTCCGTTTCATGAAGTACTTCATCTCCCATTCTGTATCCGGTGTCTGGCCTTCTGTTTCCGCCGCCTAGTTTCATTACTTTGCATTTACTCGGGTTGAACTTGAGCAGCCCTCTCTTGGGCCATTCATTAAATCTGTGCAGGTCATCTTGTAGTCTCCTACTATCCTCCTCTATTTCAATCCTCCTCATAATTTTTGCGTCATCAGCAAACATTGAGAGAAACGAGTCTATACCCTCCGGGAGATCATCTAGAAATATCAGAAACAGTATAGGTCCAAGGACAGACCCCTACAAGACTCCACTTGTGACGTCTTGCCAATCTGAGACCTCACCCCTCACAGTAACTCGTTGTCTTCTGTTGCTTAGGTACTCCCTTATCCAATGGAGTACCTTCCCTTCCACTCCGGCCTGCATCTCCAGCTTTTTCACTAGACTCTTATGTGGTACTGTATCAAAGGCTTTCTGGCAATCCAAAAATATGCAGTCTGCCCACCCCTCTCTTTCTTGCCTGATTTTTGTTGCCTGGTCGTAGAATTCAATTAATCCTGTGAGGCAGGACTTGCCATCCATGAACACATGTTGATGCTGTGTTACAAAGTTCTTTCACTCTACATGTGCCACTAGCTTTCTTCGCGCATCTTCTCCATCAGCTTGCATTGTATGCATGTTAGGGACACTGGCCTGTAGTTCAGTGCCTCCTGTCTATCCCCTTTCTTATATATCGGTACCACATTAGCTTTTTTCTGAATTTTTGGCAGTTCCCCTGTTGCCTGTGATTTGTTATACACTATGGAGAGTGGTAAACACAGTGCTGCTTCTCCTTCCTTTAGTATCCAAGGGGAGATTCCATCTGGGCCTATAGCCTTTGTCACATCCTACTCTAGTAAACACTTCCTTACTTCCCCGCTGGTAATCTCAAACTCATCCAGTGGTTCCTGGTTAACTATTCCCTCTCTTATCTCTGGAATTTCTCCTTGCTCTAAGCTGAAGGTGAATACCTTCTGGTATTTCTTATTCAGTTCTTCACACACCTCCTTGTCGTGTGTAGTGAATCCTTCTGCCCCTGTCCTTATTTTCATTACTTGTTTCTTTACTGTTGTATTTCTCCTGATGTAGCTGTGCAGCAATTTAAGTTGAGTCTTTGCCTTGCTTGCGATGCCATTTTCGTCTTGTGTTTCTGCCTCTCTTCTCATCCTGACATATTCATTCCTGGTACTCTGGTATCTTCCTCTGCTCTCAAATGTCCTGTTATTCCTATAGTTTGTCCATGCCCTTTTACTTTGCTCCTTAGCTAGTCTACCTCTCTGATTAAACCATAGGTTTCTCATCTTCATTTCGTTGTCTTCCTTTTGGGGTGGGACGAACTTGTTTGCTGCCTCCTTGCATTTCTGCGTGACGTAGTCCATCATGTCTTGGGCCGTCTTTCCCTGAGCTCTGTTTCCCGGCCATGTTATATCTGTTAGGAATCTTCTTATCTCCTCATAGTTTCCCTTACGGAATGCAAGCTTTTTGTTTTCGGTACCCCTCCTCGTGTTTAATAACCCTTCTTCAGCCAGATACTCAAACACCAGTGTATTGTGGTCGCTCATTCCTACTGGAGCCTCAAAACCGATTTCCCTTATGTCGGAGTCGTTCAGAGTGAATACTAGGTCGAGTCTCGCTGGTTCATCGTTTCCTCTCATCCTAGTGGGCTCCCTGACATGTTGGCTTAGAAAGTTTCTTGTCGCCACCTCCATTAATTTGGCTCTCCATGTATCTTCTCCTCCATGAGGTTCCTTGTTTTCCCAGTCTATCCTTCCAAGATTGAAGTCCCCAATGATGAGCAGATGGGATCTATTTCTACAGGCAGCAGAGGCTGCCTTCTCAATTACAGTGTTAACTGCCGTGTTGTTGTCGTTATACTCTTACCTGGGTCATCTGTCATTTGGTGGAGGGTTGTATATCATTGCTACTACTACTTTTGGTCCTCCCATTGTCATGGTGACTGTTATGTAGTCTCTGAATCCCTCGCAGCCCGGGATGACCATCTCCTTGAAACTCCATTCCCTTCTCATTAGTAGGGCCACTCCACCTCCTCCCCTTCCCTCCTCCTCTTTCCTTATTACAGTGTAGTCCTGGGGAAATACCACATTCGTTATGATTCCTGAGAGTTTTGTTTCTGTGAGTCCGATTACATCTGGGTTCACTTCTTGTGCTCTTTCCCTTAGTTCACTTGCCTTGCTTGTGATCCCATCTATGCTCGAGTACATCACCCTGAAACTGACTCTCTTCTGTCCCTTCACAGATTCTATTGCTTCCCCTGAAGCAGGGAAACAGGGAGGGACCGAGATGGGAGGGTCTATGAAGGGGGACATGGGGGATCTGGGTTGTGCGGGGGCTGGGAGGGCCTATGAAGGTGACCTGGGGGTTCTGGGTTGTGCGGGGGCTGGAAGGATCCGGTACGGGGAGGGAGGTGAAGGGGGGAGGGCTTGATGGGGGTTGATGAGAAAAGAGGGCATGGGGGGTAGGGGGTGGGGGGGTTTGGGGGGGTGAGAGGGGGAGGCTTGGGGGAGTGGGTGAGAGGGGGAAGGCTTTTGGGAGTGTGGGAGGAGGGGAGATTTGGGGGGGGAGGAGGGAAGGTTTGGAGGGATGGGAAGGAATGGGGGACTCAGGGGGGGGGGGCATAACAGGGAGGAGGTCTTGGGGGGAGGGGAAGGTTAAGGGCAGAGAACGCTGAGTGGGTTGAGGAAGAAGGAAGGGCTTAGGAGAGTGGGGGAGAAGGAAGGGCTCAGGCAGGTGGGGGATACTGGCGAGTTTGGGGGGGGAGAATGGAGGGCTTGGGGTGGGGAGAAGGGAGGGCATGGGGGATTAGGGAGGGCTTGGGGGGGTGGGGAAGATGGGAATTCCTGGGGAGGGGGGGAGGGCACCCAAGGTGGGCACCTTGGGCACCAGGAGTTGGGGCAGGTAGGGCATCTATTGGATGGAGGATGGGGGGAGGTGCTTCTCCTACTGTGTCTGTTGAGCTGCTTGTGGAGGGTTCCCCGCTCCCCTCTGGGATTGTAGGGCTCAGGGTTGTGGCTTCCTGATTCCTTTCTCTCTCCATGCGCTCCCTCCTCGTGCTGCTGCCCTACTTTCGCTTGGTCTTGTCATATCCCTCTGAAGGAATACTTTTTTGAACTTCTGTACATTTGCTATTCCGCTCTTCCTTGCTAACAAGTCCTCTTTTGTTCTTTCGCTTGTGAATACCACCTTTATCAGTCGGTCTCTGTCTTTGTTGTACCGTCCGATCCTGATAACCTTCTCAATATTTTGCTCAGCCCTCTCCACCTTTAGCCCTTTAAGGATCTCATTAACTTCATTTTTGTCCTTGTCTCTCCTGTCCACTGGACCGGTCCCTGTTTGCTCATTATTGCCTATTATACTACTGCTATCAGCTGGCTAGTACATTTGGCTGCTTCCTGAGAAAAAGCCACTTCCATGGCAACTTCCCTAACTGCAGACCTAGCTTCAGGGCTATTTTTAAGCAGCTCAGCAAATGAGGGCTGTATTGTAGACGTCCCCTCGATAGTAACATTCCCATCTTCCTGAGGTACGGTTTGTGTCTGGTATTGTGGAGGAGTCTTCTTCAGGCTTCTTATCTCCTCCTTTGCTGCCCTTAGTTCATCCTGCACGTTCGTTACTGTCTCCCTCATTACCCTCATTCCTTCACTGAATTCATCCCATATTTGCTGGAATTCTCCCTTATTCCAGGCTTCCTGTTAATTCCCATCCTATGAGTTTGTCCCTCCCATGTCTGTTTCCCTGTGGTTGCTTCCCCGAGTTAGTCTCCTACCCATGTTTTCTACCTATGAGAGAGATAGAGGGGAGAGAGAGAGGGGGGGGAGAGAGACAGCTGAGAGATATGAGAGAAGGGAGGGGGAGAGATGAGAGAAAGGGGGGGGGAGAGATGAGAGAAGGGGGGGAGATGAGAGAGAAGGGGGGCAGAGAGATGAGAGGGGAGAAAGATGAGAGAGAGAGAGAGAGAGAGAGAGAGNTTCAGCCTATCCTCTGGATCAACAATACGGGGTTTTTCACTGGTGGAGGGAATAAGTTCAGGTTCAGGTGCAGGCGTTTCCGTTTCAGGTTCTGTGTCAGATGAGGAGTTTTGCGCTTGGCGTGCAGGAGGAAATAACGGACGCTTCACTCCAGATGGTCCCGGTGTGCCAAATCATCAGAAGGATCTGGGTAATCCTCAGCATGTGGATAGGGCTTTCAGTGTCAGGCCACTCATCCAGGTCCACCTAAACAGGGCCCATATTGCTACCTCGTGAAAGGAGTAGGGTCAATTTCTTGGCATCATTTGTGTACATCTTGTACAACACATAGGCATTGTGTATAGCCATCTGAAGGAAATAAAATGTGATCTTCTTCGTCCACTTATGTGATTTCCTGGGAACCTGTAATATTTGACCATTTGGTCGAAGTGATCAACAACCTTCATGTTGGTGTTGTAGTCGCAAATGGCAGTGGGTTTGTTCACAGTTACAATCTTTACTGATGCTGATCCGTCGCGTTTCTTCACTCTCTTCCTTCCTGTGTACTTCTGTGTGTCAGCATTATGGCAGCAGTTTGTGATCAATGACACCACTCTCTTGTTTTTCCATAGGATAATAAAAGTGTTGTCCTTGCGCCTGAAATTGTATGATCACAGGGAATTTACCTTTTGCAAGTTGTTGCAGAACTTTTGGGGCGCCACGCTGCAATCTCAGTGCTCTACAAGTGTACACACCATGTTCCCTTAGCAATTCTGTGAGATGGACAGAGTTATAGTAATTGTCCATAAAGATGATAACCCTTGTTCAATAAGGGTCGCATAAGGCCCATCATTGTGTCTCAACTGTTGTCTTACCAACTCCGGAATACACCTCAAAATCAATAATATTGCCAGTTCCTGCCTCAACAAGCATGTACAACTTTACCCCATACTTATCAGGTTTATTTGGGTTGTAAACCTTGAAGGATAAACGACCACGCCACGACATTAACCTTCATCCAAACTGAGTGATTTATTGGGAACGTAGTATGTGCCAAATTTGTTGGTAAAATAAGTAAGGATTGTGCTTAGTTTTATCATTCGGTTCTTGTTGTTTGGGGAAATTGCAAGCTGTTATAACTATGAAAAAACGTGCCGATATGTTGGTATAGTTTTGCAGTCATGAAAATATTGAAGGTCCTCAATGGCACAACCGGCTTGTTTGCCAGTACATTCTCATTGTCGGGAGTCGTACAAACCCATCAACATTGACAAGCCTAAATATCTGGCCATTTCCTTGACAGATACCTCTTTCCACAAACTCATGGTGTCCCTGTCCCATGTTTAACTACTCTTCTGCTCTGTTGAATCTAAATTGAAATCTTAATGGGTTTGTAACTATGTACTGTGTTAGATAATGTTCCAGTGGTCTGTCGGGCATTTCTCTACAGTGCTGACATTTCCTCTCATCTTCTGGAACCTGTTAGCCTATTTCCCATGCACATGGGTATCCAAGCCTGATGCGATGTAAGTGTACTTCTGTTGCTCTACTGCTCCCTTTCATCAAACTAAGTGGTTCATAGTTGGTTGAATTGTTGTACCAACCCGCAGATCTTGATGTTGCAACTGCTGTGTGTGGTCACTGTATATCTTTTGCATTGCTCTGTTTCTAATTACTTTCATAATCTGTGATAGACTCTGTGGTATGTAAATGTCTACATTTCTTATCTTAGTTGCAAGTTTTGCAGCTTCGTCTGCAATGTCATTTCCTATTATGCCCACATGACTTGGCACCCAGTTGATAAGTACCCGTCGGCTTTGTCGTTTGAGTGTTTGCATTAATGATATGACATTTGTGATCAGATGTATGTTATCACATATGTGTTTTTGTTGCAAGGTTTCAATGGGGGTTCTTGAATCTGTATGATGATAACATGTTGTCGGTGTTCAGCAAGAGCATGTTCCAAAGCCTTTTGAATGGCTAGCATCTCTGTTTGTAAAGTCGAACACCCATTTGAGAGCCTCCAACTATTTACAGAGTTTCCTGCTTTAACTGCAGCTCCGGTTTCTTGTCCCTGCTGGTCTACTGATCCATCTGTTAAGTAAGTGAAGCTGTCGGATGCCATGTTTGCTTCTATATACATCTGTGCAATGTTACGTAGCAGATGAAGATTGTCTGGTTCTTTTTTCCTTCAATAAGCATAATCTTAAAGTCTGCTGGTGGAGATTCCTAAGGGGCTTGCATAACAAAGTCTGCATGTATTTCGTCGACACCCTTCTCAGTGACTGCTTGTTATATCGAATGTACTGATGGTGTTTATTGCACAATGGGTCCACCTGTTGCTATTGGAGGCTCTTCTGTCCAGAGTTAGTGCTCCAGTGATTATATCTTTAAGTGAACTGATTCTAGGTCTAGTCAATATCTTGGTCAGCATGCACGCAGCAATCCCTTTTACCCTTATTTCAATCGACGTTAGCTTGGTTTCTAGTCTTAGGTTCAGTATTTTAGTCAATCTGGTGGTTATAAATAAGCTATATTCATTTGCTGTTAATGTTATGTAGTTTATACCACATATAGTTGTATAAATAGTCAACAGTATAATGTTAGTTCTACAGTGTTATAATTATGTAAGTATAACTGAAATCTGAGCTATTTAAAGTAGTTTTGCCTGTATTGGCAGTGTGAGAATTGTTATTTCAACATCTGTGTTTGGTTGTTAAAATGTGGTCCAGATCCAGGCCCATGTAATGGCGGCTGGCACTCTTGGTTAATGGCTTCTGGTTCTGTAATGGCGGCTGTTGGGGCAGCCAGAGCATGCAATATGTCACAGGTTATGCATCTTGCCAGATCTACTGATGTCCCATAGATCACAAGCTTACCTTTTAATAAATTGGGGTGTTGCAATTGCTCATTTAGCATATAAAGTACAGGTGTGACACATGAAATATTAGGGTAGCATAGTAGTGAAGCTTACTTGTGTTGGGGTGATGCCCCACTGCATAACCGCTTAAATTATCTTAGGAGGTAATGGTCAAAAACTTATAACAGACAATAGGTATACACAGATACTCAGCTCTTCCCATTATTGATGTAGAGGCCGCTATGGCAATACACTGTTTGGGAGATAGAATTATCTATCGTTTTGTGCTGCGTGTCACTTAACCTCATCGAAAGCGCTTGTTTACATTCTAGTGCCATTACTGGCTGCCTCATGACAGGAATCTCTCAAAAATCTGGTTCCAATATTTTCTTTATATTGTCAATAGGAGTGAGCATTTAAATTTATAGTATATTTTATCTAGTTAAAGCAAAAAGAACAGTTTCTTCTTGAGTTGAATTACTAATTGTTGATTTAAAGGATATGTGATTGATTAAATATATGTTTGTTTTGTTGTGAAGTCACGTATCCCTGGCGGAGGTGTACACAGTCCACCTCCCATGCTGAGGTGTGCACAGTCCACCTCTCATGCTGAGGTGTGCACGGTCCACCTCCCATGCTGAGGTGTGCACAGTCCACCTCCCATGCTGAGGTGTGCACAGTCCACCTCCCATGCTGAGGTGTGTACAGTCCTCCTCCCATGCTGAGGTGTGCACAGTCCACCTCCCATGCTGAGGTGTGCACAGTTCACCTTCCATGCTGAGGTGTGCACAGTTCACCTCCCATGCTGAGGTGTGCACAGTCCACCTCGCATGCTGAGGTATGTACAGTCCACCTCCCATGCTGAGGTGTGCACAGTCCACCTCCCATGCTGAGGTATGCACAGTCCACCTCCCATGCTGAGGTATGCACAGTCCACCTCCCATGCTGAGGTATGCAAAGTCCACCTCTCATGCTGAGGTGTGCACAGTCCACCTCTCATGCTGAGGTGTGCACAGTTCACCTCCCATGCTGAGGTGTGCACAGTTCACCTCCCATGCTGAGGTGTGCACAGTCCACCTCCCATGCTGAGGTGTGCACTGTCCACCTCCCATGCCGAGGTGTGCACAGCCCACCTCCCATGCTGAGGTATGCACAGTCCACCTCTCATGCTGAGGTGTGCACAGTCCACCTCCTTTGCTGAGGTGTGCACACCTCCGCCAGGGAGGAGGACTGTGCACACCTCCGCCAGGGAGGAGGACTGTGCACACCTGAGTATGGGAGGTGGACTGTAGACACCTGAGCATGGGAGGTGGACAGGGCACACCTGAGCATTGTATGTGGACTGTGCACACCTCAGCGTGGGAGGTGGATTGTGCACATCTCAGCATGGGACGTGTCGGAAACTCCAACATCAAATTACTAACCCCTTACATGCATATTTAAAATAGTTATGTCAGTTATTTTCTAATAATACTAATATCATTAATTTTATCAAAGAGAGTGTACCGAGTGACTCGTACGCAACCTTAGGAAGATATTGCGTCAGCCAAGCAGCCGAGGTAACTAATTTCTCTCTTTGTAATAATTTATATATATATATATATATATATATATATATATATATATATATATATATATATATATATATATATATATATATGTCGTACCTAATAGCCAGAACGCACTTCTCGGCCTGCTATGTAAGCCCCGATTTGTCTAATAGGCTGAGTGATTTTCTCTATTTCCAATAAATTCTTTTCATTTAGTTTATTTGAATTATTATTATATATTATATTAAGAACATAAATTATTGACCTAATTGTGTTATTTTCGGTTAGGTTAAGATAGGTTAGGTTAGGTTAGGTAGGGTTGGTTAGGTTCGGTCATACATCTACGCTACAACTCAAATTTAAATAAATTTACTTATAAGTAATGAAATGGACAAATTTATCATTTCATAAGAAAAAAAATGAAAATTATATAAATTAAGGGAAACTTGGCTTATTAGGCAAATCGGGCCTTGCATAGTAGGCCAAGTACGACGTTCTGGCTACTAGGTACAACATATATATATATACAACTAGGTATATATATATATATATATATATATATATATATATATATATATATATATATATATATATATATATATACAATCTTTGGACAACACCCACCAGTGGGACTCGAACCCAGAAAGCACAATTACCTTCCAGTAGCTGCCATAACTAGTACGCCTTAACCCAGTACACCACATCAGACCCCTAAAAGAAGCAGAAATTTCGAGGTATTTACCTCAAATATCTCCACTTCCCAAGAGCACTAGATGAGTGAGGGGTCACTATATGCGTTTTTCATCAAGCCACTGTTATATGAGAGAACTCGTGTCCAGCTATAAGCCTATACTTGCATGAACCACATCTTCACTTAATCTTCACTTGTGGTTCATGCAAGTATAGCTTATATATATATATATATATATATATTAATATATATATATATATATATATATATATATATATATATATATATATTATATATATATATATATTTTTTTTTTTTTTTTTTTAATATGGAAGGGAGTACCACCTCTGGCTGGAAGAAGGGGACCCATAGCCTCGGAGGAAATCACACATAACGCATTGGAGGGAATGTAGGTCCCCTCCATACAGTTTCTGTGTGCTTTTCTCCTACCACCCCCTTCCTTTTTTTTTTTTCTTATGCTTTATTGTGTATTTAAAGGTTACAAACATACAAGACAAATGCCTAAAGGTTATGGATCTCTTGAAGCTCCTCCGCTTCCGGACAGGAACCGAGGACGCAGCAAGCATTTCCCCTCTGGATCGCCACACTGAGGCGCTGAACAAAAAACTGCAAGCCCTTGGGTCTCTGGTGACGTCAATGAGCTTGGAACCCAATTCCTTGAGAAATCCCAAGGCACTCTTGCCCCAGGGGCCATGCGTCTCAGACGCTATGGGAACAAAGAGGTATTGACCTGCCAGTCGCCTGTATTTGAGAGATTTTGCTGTTTCCCTGTGGTTGGCTGCCCCACCTGCTTGATCAGCTCCGAAGTGTACATAGGTGTCAGCCAGGGTGGATACACATGTGTAGTCCCACACCAACTGTCTACCCTCCTTCCATGAGTATATGGTGATGCCATCAGGGCGAAGTGCGGGGAAATCCGGGTTTTGGACCCCTAGGATGCGAGGTTCTCTCTCCGCTGGGCACTTAGCTGAGACGAGGCTTCTCTTGATGATGTCATTGACCTCGTTGTGTCTTGCATGCCAGCCTTTGTGCTTCCGCAATGCAACCCATGCAGTCCGTATTGGTCTGCTTCCACCCTGTTGCAAATACGCTTGTATTCAGTGTGAATTGGGGCACCAAGGCGGAGGGCCACTGCTACACGAAGGGATTCTGGATCTAGGCGCATGCCCATTGTTGACATGGGTACTGCCAGGAGGAAGTCTCCTGCATGGGGGGCACGCACTGCTCTGAGGCGGGCTTTCTCCTTGTCTGATGTTGCAGCGCTGAGCATAGCATCAGCTACTTTTTCCACTAGAGGGTGGTCCCAGCCGGACTGTTTGTGTGTTTTGTTGGCTCTATAATGGTTGCTGGGGCTGCGAGAACACCCCACTGATTTGAACATTCAGTGAAAGCAGGATCGTGTACTCCTGCTGAGTCTCTCAGGGTTGCAGGTAAGATATCTCTGACGAGGTCGTGCGATGCGTGGGAGGAGGAAAGGAAGGCTGGTAGAGCAATTTGGGAGGCTGTGCGGACACCAAGGCCGCCAAGTCTTACAGGAAGGGTTGCTTGCTCCCACTGAGAGTCGTCCAATGGCAGGTTCAGGACTTTCACCAGCATGGACCTCAGAAGGGTGTCATACACATTTAATTTAGGGCTGCTGTAGGATGGAGAACATCTCAGAAAGTACGTCAACTTAGGGAGAGACAGGCATCTTGTGAGGAGAAAGAGAGCATCATGGGCATCAATCTTGTCAATCCTGTCCAGCATTCTCTTTAGATCAGTGATTTTTGCAGCCAGGACCTCCTCGATTGCTCGTGGGCCAATGGGGGCACCCAGGAGAGTACAGTCCGGTGGCTCGACAATGAGAATGTCTGGAAGAACATTTTGTATTTGCCCAGTGATGTCTTGGTTGCGGGAGATTATTTCACACTTGGATGCATTGAGAATGAGGCCTAAGGCTGCTCCCTGCTCCTGGATTTTCCTTATATCCTCCAAAATGGTTTCCGGGGTTCCAGCGAGATATATATATATATATATATATATATATATATATATATATATATATATATATATATATATATATATATTATATATATATATATGTCTTCGAACGCTGATTGTTTAATTGTTATATATTTGTGTGTGTGTGTGTGTGTTCTCTGTAAACTGTAGCATTGCAATAAAATAAAACAAAACATACAAAAAAATAATAGGGGTGGTAGGAGAAGAAAAGAATTAAGTATTCAGTGAGAATCCACAAGATCTTCTCTGAATGCTCTTTGTTTTCTTCTTCGAGGATGTGGGTCCCTGCAATTGCACCAGAGGTAGTACCCCTAATATATATATATATATATATATATATATATATATATATATATATATATATATATATATATATATATATATATATTTAGGGGGGTGGTAGGTACATAAAAAAGGGGGGTGGTAGGAGAAGCGAACACCCTTATGTATTCAGAGTTAAATGACAAGTTTTCCATGAATGCTCTGTGTTCCCTTCTCTGAGGCTGTGGGTCCCTATAATTGCACCAGAGGTGGTACCCCCCTATATATATATATATATATATATATATATATATATATATATATATATATATATTATGTAATTATATATATATATATATATATATATATATATATATATATATATATATATGTTCGTATATCTAGTGGCCAGAACGCACTTCTCAGCCTACTATGCAAGGCTCGACTTGCATAATAAGCCAAGTTTTCATGAATTAATTATTTTTCGACTACCTAACCTACCTAACCTAACCTAACCTAGCTTTTTCGGCTACCTAACCTAACCTAACCTATAAAGATAGGTTAAGTTAGGTTAGGTAGGTTGGTTAGGTTCGGTCGTATATCTACGTTAATTTTAACTCCAATAAAAAAAAATTGACCTATACATAATGAAATGGGTAGCTTTATCATTTAAGAAAAAAAATTGTGAAAATATATTAATTCATGAAAACTTGGCTTATTAGGCAAATCAGGCCTTGCAAAGTAGGCTGAGAAGTGCGTTCTGGCTACTAGGTACGACATATATATTATATATAATATATATATATAATATATATATATATATATATATATATATATATATATATATATATATATATATATATATATATAATTAGTATATTTTGGTAGCAGTCTTTCCTGTAGACATATATTATTAAATATGACCGAAAAAGTAAGATTAATAATTCTAACACGAATTTTCTCTGTATTTCTTATGTTTCTTTTCACTGTCGATGGTAATTGAAAAATCAGTTCTCCAAAATTCTTTTTTATTTCAAGTCTGACGCGACGCTAGAACGCGTTTCGTAATAACTTATTACTTTTTCAAAGACTTTAGGTTACACACACACAACTAACACTAAACAGAGTTTTAAACAGCTTTCATTTCATACCTGCATTTCGGTGAGGTGATATGTTACAATACTTTTGGATGAGGGTGAAAACAAACTTTCAACACAAGCCAGAACACGAAACAATGGGTATAAGCTAAAGGAATAATGGAAGTAACTGCAGAGGGCTATTGGCCATATTTCTTGATGCTTCTATATTGGAGCGAGTCTTGAAGTAGGTAAAATATAATTGTGCATTAATTGGCTGTTGATTGCTGGGGTTGACTTCTTAATGTGTAGGCCTCGCATAGTAGGCCAAGGAGTGCGATCTGGCTACTAGGTACGACACATATATGTATATATATATATATATATATATATATATATATATATATAATATATATATATATATCTTATATATATATATATATATATATATATATATATATATATATATATAATATCCATAAGCCCTGAAGCCCATAAGCAATCCAGCTGGGAAGCCCCATTGCCGACAAGAAGCTGCGACTTTGCTAGAAGCTGCGACAACACCACATGGCACTGCCCGACTTAGAGCTGTAGCAGCTCCCCATGCAGGTGATTTCTATTAGCAACCCCAATGTCAGCAACCGGCACCCGTCTCACACCGCAGGCCCTCCGAATGCCGTGGCTCTCCGTCTCGCTGCCCCAATCCACACCTAATATGGGTGTATTTGCAGCGAGGCAGAGGCCGACGTTACGGACGGCATAGCTTCTCTGCCAAAGGACAGGAGGATGGCGGGGATGCAAGACACGGCGAGGTCAATGACATTATAAGAGAAGCCTTACCACAGCCGGTTGTCCAGCAGAGAGAGAGCCCCGTTACCTAATGTCCCGCAACTCTGATGAGCCTGTTGGTCACCCAGACGGAATCACGGTGAACCCTTGGAAGAATGGTAGACAGTTGGTGTGGGACTACACTTGCATTTCAACTCTAGCCAATACCTATGTTGACTTCAGTGCTACTCAAGCAGGAGGAGCTCCCAATCACTGGGAAGCGGCCAAGTCACATAATACAGAGACTTGAGAAACCACTACAATTTTGTCCCCATTGCCTCAGAGACACTTGGTGCCTGGGGAAAAAGTGCTGTAGCTTCTTGAAGGAGTTGGGGTTTAAGCTAATAAAACAACTAGAGACCCTAGGACTGCCAGTTTTCTTTTTCAGCACCTTAGTGTGGCAATCCAGAGAGGAAATGCTCACTGCATCCATGGTTCCTGCCCGCCATCTGAGGAGCTGAGGAGCTATTCAACTTGTGACAAGGAGCCTTGTACCCTGCATGTAATCAATATTGTAACTTTTTTTGCGTAATGACATTTTCAAATAAAGTTANGCTCCATTAAGGATGAGTAGACAGCTAAAGATAGACCTGCAGTGATGGAGATCCTGAAGGGGGTACAGATGGAGGTGGACCTGTAAAGAATGATGTAACGAAAAGGGTTTCAGAAGATTGGTACAACAATGACAGAGATCGATTGTTAAAGTATTCACGAATTAGGCCACAACAGAGGAAAATGTATTACAGAAGAACAATCTGTAAAATATATTTAAATACAAAACAATCTTCCTTTAGAATTTAGAGGGACACATTCACACATACAAATACATATACACATTCGTAACTAAACTATATAAGTACTTGACACTAACCAGAACAAGCCACATTTAAACTTACTGGTGTGTTTGATGGAGGCATATGATGGATCCTTACAACACTTACTCTTGTGGTTGAAGAAGGAGCGTGATGGATACTTACAACACTTACTATTGAGGTTAAAGGAGACGTATGAGGATCGTTACTACACTTACTGATGCGGTTGAAGAAGGAGCATGATGGATCCTTAATACACTTAGTGTTGCGGTTGAAGGAGGCGCATGATGGAGCCTTACTACACTTACTGTTGCGGTTGAAGGAGGAGCACGATGGATCCTTAATACACTTAGTGTTGCGGTTGAAGGAGGCGCATGATGGAGCCTTACTACACTTACTGTTGTGGTTGAAGGAGGCGCATGATGGATCCTTACTACATGTGGTGGCGCAGACGATCTCTTCCTGTTTGTTGCTGAGATAGACTTTGTTGCTCTTCATATAGCGCATATTGGGACCTATGTAGTAGAGCAGATATATAGGTAATATGTATAATAGTCTGTCTCTCAAATTGCTGTTGGACTAAACGACAAACTAATTAGAGATTATTGAGCCTAGACGATCTTCGTGTTGTCTGACATACAAGCGCCTTTTTAAGTGAATTGGATCAAAATAATACACTGTAGGAGAAAAGACCAAATCTGAGACTCGAATAGTAACATATTTCCACCCTGATTTAAATAGGTCGGAGAGTAAACCAATTTGGGAATAGAATAGAAAAAACATCAATATACAGTAATGTGTTTTTCACAGAGGATTTATCCTCAAGGGAACAGATTGGACATTAAAACAGGTAACTCAAGGGCAGTATAATTCCTGGAAATGTCCAAGATTACTGCCTGAAAAATTTGGTTACTGAGCTCGCCAAAAAACAAAAGAATACTCATGATTTGGTACTAGCAAAGAAATAATGATTATATTCCTATATAGAAATAGGCAACTGACTGGGTAATTGTGATCATGGAGAAATTAGAGTTAACAATGAAGGAATAAATTACATCTTAAAAAGTTTCGATAGACTGTTCGATTCCCGTGAAGCTCATTGTAAAGGTATCGATAGTGTGGTGTGCAAATCTGAGCATTGGAGGTGTACGGTTTACACCTGAGCATGGGAGGTGAACTGTGCACACACCTCATCATGGGAGGTGGACAGTGTGCACCTGAGCAATTGAGGTGGACTGTGCACACCTCAGCATGGGAGGTGGACTGTGCACACCTCAGCATGGGAGGTGGACTGTGCACACCTCAGCATGGGAGGTGGACTGTGCACACCTCAGCATGGGAGGAGGACTGTACACACCTCAGCATGGGAGGTGGACTGTGCACACCTCAGCATGAGAGGTGGACTGTACACACCTCAGCATGGGAGGGGGACTGTGCACACCTCAGCATGGGAGGGGGACTGTGCACACCTCAGCATGGGAGGTGGACTGTGCACACCTCAGCATGGGAGGAGGACTGTACACACCTCAGCATGGGAGGGGGACTGTGCACACCTCAGCATGGGAGGTGGACTGTGCACACCTCAGCATGGGAGGTGGACTGTGCACACCTCAGCATGGGAGGTGGACTGTGCACACCTCAGCATGGGAGGTGGACTGTGCACACCTCAGCATGGGAGGTGGACTGTGCACACCTCAGCATGGGAGGTGGACTGTGCACACCTCAGCATGGGAGGTGGACTGAGCACACCGGAGCATGGGAGGAGGACTGTGCACACCTCAGCATGGGAGGAGGACTGTACACACCTCAGCATGGGAGGTGGACTGTGCACACCTCAGCATGGGAGGAGGACTGTACATACCTCAGCATGGGAGGTGGACTGTGCACACCTCAGCATGGGAGGTGGACTGTGCACGCCTCAGCATGGGAGGTGGACTGTACACACCTCAGCATGGGAGGTGGACTGTGCACGCCTCAGCATGGGAGGTGGACTGTGCACGCCTCAGCATAGGAGGAGGACTGTGCACGCCTCAGCATGGGAGGTGGACTGTGCACACCTCAGCATAGGAGGAGGACTGTGCACGCCTCAGCATGGGAGGTGGACTGTGCACGCCTCAGCATAGGAGGAGGACTGTGCACGCCTCAGCATGGGAGGTGGACTGTGCACGCCTCAGCATGGGAGGTGGACTGTGCACGCCTCAGCATAGGAGGAGGACTGTACATGTGGATTTAGTTCCTTGCAGGCATTAATGTGTTTTTTATTATTTTAATTATTGATTTTTTAATATATTTCAATTATTTATATTGAATTGATCTTAATTGATATTTATTATTGCTTAAAATAGTGGACTGTATTTTAATATTTAACCTGCTGGGTTTTACCTGAGCACAAGTGGGGCGATGGTTAAATGTGCATAACTTATACCACACTTGGTGGTTATAAATAAGCTATATACATTTACTGTTAATGTTACATAGTTTATACCACATATGGTGGTATAAATAGTCAACAGTATAATGTTAGTTCAACAGTGTTATAATTATGTTAGTATAACTGTGAAATCTTAGCAATTTAAAGTAGTTATGGCCTGTATTGGCAGTGTGAGACCTGTGTTCTTCAACGTCTGTGTTTGGTTGGCCACATGTGTTCCAGGTCTTGGCCCATGTAATGACGGTTAGCACTCTTGGTTAATTGCGTCTGGCTCTATAATGGCGGTTGTTGGGGCAGCCAGAGCATGCAAGATGTCACAGGTTATGTATGCGGTCAGCTCTACTGATATCTTATGGATCACAAGCTTACCTTTTAATAAATTGGGCTGTTACAATTGATCAATTAACATATAAAGTACAGGTGTGACACGAAATATTAGTGTAGTGTGGTAGTGAAGCTTACTTGTGTTGGGGTGAACTGTACTGGACTGTACAACACCTGTACTGGAGCGTCAGGTGTTTGGAAGTCTTTGAGGGACTTCTTTTCCTGACAGCCCTAAGACTATTCTCAAGATGCCCTGGTTGTCTGGATAATCAGGGACTATTTTGCCTATCGACCACTCTGAGCATAGACCATCACTGTCATCCAGAACAATGTCATCAGGGTTCAAATTAATTTTGTTGTAGAGGTTGTTTGCCCCGTAATGATACTCCCTCATAGCAGTTAGGTATTTTCCAGTCCATACATCATTCCACCGACTTAGCACTCATGAGAGATGTTTGAAACGTTGTACCAAGTCACTTTCTCTCATATATGAAGGATCTTCTGGTTCCTCGTCTATTAGGGACACTAGAGGTCTTAGAGCTTCCCCATACATCAGATGGGATGGCCTTAGTGGTTCACACTGAAACATCATGAGAGAGGTAGGTTTGTGGTCGGTTGTTGACTCGAGCTTCTATTTCTATGACAGTGGGTTGGAGTCCCTGCATGTCAATTTTTTGACGATGTAAGGCTTTTCTTAGGCATCGTTTTATTGTGCCTATCATGAGTTCGTAGAAGCCTCTGTGCCACGGTGCTCTGGGAGGTATGAGCTTCCAGTGGCACTGGCTTTGTTTAAATGCAGTATGTACCGCTGGGTGTTTCCAGATTTCCCTCAGACATGCTTCCCCTGCCAACAAGTTGTACCCATTGTCTGAGATCATTAACTTGGGGCAGGGTCGACGGGCAGAAAGACTGCAACCTGCAGAAAGCCTATATGAATGCTGCGGTAATCATGTCGGGAGTCACTTCCAGATGTACTCCCCTTGTTGTGGCACAGGAGAATAGGCAGATGTACGCCGTCACCGGGGTTTTGTCCTTGGTGTCTGTTAGTGTTAGAGCTCCTGTGAAGTCTACTCCAATGGTCTCGAAGGGACGAAGATGTACTACTCGTTCCTTTGGGAGCGGAGGAGGTCCCGGATAAGGACACTCTCGGGCATTGTACCTCCAGCAGATTACACAGGATTTAATTATGAACTTTACAGTCTGATGACCTTGAGAAAGCCAGTACTGTTGTCTTAAGTCGGTGAGGGTATCTAGTACCCCACCATGCAGAGTGACATACTTGTGCGTGTGTAACACAATTAGCTTGCTCATTATGTGGTGACAGGGAAGTAATATTGGATATTTTACTCTCAGATCTATGTCGACATGCTGTAAGGGGTCCTGCACTTCATTGTGTTATAATTGTTCCTGTCAAACCAGAGACCCAGATCACTTTCAAGTTTATTAGAGACGTTTTCAAAATTCATCCCGAATGTATCTGTTTGGGCTCTTTTGACCCAGTACTTTAGGGAACTAGAGAATTGATGTTTGATTCCTAATTTTCTTTAGCAAATCAAACACCACTTGTGTGACACCTAGTAGTTTGCTCAGTTCAGAGTACCGATTAGGATCAATTACCAAAGTCCGAGGTGGTTCTAGATACTCAGTGGGAACAGTGACATTGGTCACAATGACTTTTGGTTTTTTTCAGGTCACTGGTCCATTGAACCACATCTCTGCTCTAGTTAATTGCTGTAAAGTCGGGCCTCTGGAGAGATAGTCAGCTGGATACTCTTTGGTGGGTACATATCTCAATTTGTACCCTGCTGACAACTCTCGTATTTTCTTATCGCAGTACTCAAGCAAGGATTTTTTCTTTAATATTTCTCACCCACTGTAGCACTGCCTCATTTTCTGACTATACCACTGTTACTTCACAGTGGATGTTACCTAAGGCTTAGATCAGATAATGAGCCAATCTTACTCCTAGCAGTAGGGCTGTTAACTCCAGTTGTGGCAATGACTGTTTCTTCAACAGTGCCACCCTGGCCTTTGATGTGGGCAAATTGCCTAGCCCGTTTGATACCAGGTACGCTTCTGTGCCATAAGCCCTTCTTGAGACTTTGCAGAACACTTGTAGCATAATTGGTTGATTTACTGTGTTCTGAGGGAACTTGATAGACTCTAGGACACTTAGATCCTTTACTAGTTCCCTGCCACTTTTCTTGCAAGGCAGGTGTTAGAGGATCCTCCCAGCCTATCTTCTGTTTCCAGCATTCCTGCATTATCAACTTCCCATTATCAAGATAAATATGAAGTCCCAAGTGATTGAAAGGTTTGCTGACTTGGGAGAGTAGTTTCTTCATTGTTAAATTGGTGGTATCTGGTTCCACTGATCTGATGGTCAACTGATCCAATGTTGTATCCCATTTGGCACCTAGTACCTTTGTCTTCTGAGGTACCTTGTAGTCGGAAATTCTGATTCGATTAGTGGTTTTAATTTGGTATAATTGAAGGCCCATGACTGGAATGGCATATTTGCTCCCAACAACTCTCGATTGGCCTCGTGGAATATGTTCAGCAGTTTTTCTTCACTGTTGGTTGTTTCTTGGAAATTGTCCACATACAGGATATTGCTAATTTCAGTTTGATTTGCGCTATTAGACTTCTTCAAGTGCGTGTCTAAGGTTACTTGAAGCAGAAACGACGAAGAAGTAGCTCCAAACAAAACTGATGCAAACCCGTATGTGATTAATTCACTGTTTGGACCACTAGGATCCTTGATCCACAGGAGCTTTGTGTAGTTAGTCTTCTTCCTGGAGACTTACCGTAAGGAATGCCTTACTGATGTCAGTCGTGAATGAGTAAGTCCCAATGCAGAACTTTAAAGCATGTCGTACAGCCTTTGTCAGGCTAGGGCCTGTTTGAAGGAAGTTACTCAATGAGACTCAGTTCTGTCTGGTCTTGGCCCTGAAGTTAAATACTATCCTTGGTGGGGATGTAGCTAAATTTTTCAGTACTTCATGGTGTGGCAGATAATGTCCCTTCTTAGGGTTTTCATTGGTTACAACATTAATGAATTTGTTATTGAGTTGTTGCCGTATTATATAATGGTACAATTTCAAGTTCTAAGGTTGTCTATTTAAGCGCATCACCTGAGACCTTAATTTGTTTTGTGCCATGAAATGGTTTACTGGTGACTGAGGATGATTCAGCTTCCATGGTAACCAGACCCAGTATTGGTTGTCCTTGTAGACAACTGAGTCCAGGTATTGTTTTTAAGTCCAGTCATCATCTTGACTAGGCTGTTCTGGGACAATTTCTAAGGTGGCTTGATCCCATAATTTATGTACTGGGGAATCAAGCTCATCCTCGGACATGTCTGAATTTGAGTGGTGATTGTTCTCCACCTAGTCACGCAACCATCACTGAGCTGACTTATCCGTTGTCTATAGGTTTGGGTTGTTTCAGACTCAATATTGGGTTTGTGAACAAATTGCTTCCTGCAAACATTAACAAGTTCATTCACTGCTGTTTAGTACTTCCTTTGATGAAGTTGTGAAAATAGTCTGCACCTACAAGAAATCAAATATTGGAAAGGTGGTCAGACATGATTTTGTTATCAGCCAACTTGATTTCCTTCTTCTTGTAGGAATTTGACTTTTGTCCCTAGACCATAAACATATAAGGTCAGATGGGATGTTGTCTACGACAATGGCCTTTACCATTCGAGCATAACCACCTAAACGTACTAAAGGTTAGACCACATTGTATATCAGGAATTCCGACATGTCTTGTTTCACCTGTCGTACAGGTTTAGTTTCAAGGCATCTGCCTCCTTCTGGCAGTAATTGGGCAGTGGGCAAAGCTGTGTTATTATCAGCCATTGTTGATAATACACTTACATCCTGACGTACTTTACGGAAGTGTACTGTAGTGGAAGTTTCTTCCTTCACCTGTTGGTTTGCGAGACCTTGGTCTTGTGTCCCCACACCGTGCTGCATGGTGTTGATTCTTATTGCACCTATTGCAGGTGTGCGTTTGGGTTGCAAAGGTATTGGGGTAATGTGACCATAGACACATGGTGCATTTATGCAACTCCTTGAGTCGCTTTACACGTGTAACATGATCAGGGTAAGTAGTGCAGATGAATATTGAATGTTCTTCAGCACAGAACAAACAAATCCTCCAACACCTTTGGGAGTCACCACCTTGGGTGACACAGTAACGGTAGGTTTGGAGAGACCCACTGCATATGTGCCCATACTGCCTTCTTTCCACCTTGGAGTGGAGGTAGATGGTTTAGGTTTATTCGGAATACTGTATGTATTCTGTGATTTACTGTGGCTGGTTAACGAAGGTTTAGGTGTTGATTTACCATCTGTGTTTGTTCTCTGTCGTTCTATAACAGAACATAAACCTTCTGTTATCTCTACTGTCAGAGAAGATTTGTTATGCAAGGTACACAATGTATCAAGTATTTCACTGGGTAATTTGTATCTTACAACAACTTTAGTTAACCAGTCCGCAGCATTTAGATCAAACTTAAGGCTGAGTGATTTGAATAATGACTCAAGCTCCAAACAAAAGGCTTGGAGTGAGTCTGTAGTTGCATCTGTGTAAAATGTTGTAAGTCCAACATTTTTTAACATAGCGTGTGACTTTCTCGGGGTCAGCATAATTTTATTTAAGGAGCTGAACTGCGCTCTCATCATATTCATCTCAGTGATGAATAGCCATCACTGTTAATGATAAATTACATTTTTTTTATTTTTTTTGCAGGGATATTCCTGCACAGGCCCTAAGCCTCTGGCTGGCCCACTAAGTGTTGCTTGTTTCTGTTTTACTTGGGCGGAGTATGAGTATTTATTACTCATATGGTCGCTTCAGTAAGATTTTGCCATATGTGTTTAACACTTTCGCGTTCCCCGGAGTAGGCTGACCTTGACCCCCAAGTGAGCAGTTCGTGTGGGCCTACTGCGCGTCAGCACTAAAATGTTTATAATCTTTTCGGGCTGCTGAGCTTAATTTTCGCGGTATGTATTTAAATTTGGTATCATTGTGTTCGCGAGAGAATGCTCTAGAGGAATATATACATAAATTGTCACCAAATCCAACATGAGAAACACACCAAATAAGAAACTGTGGCGTTCGTTAGCCGTGAGCGTCAAACCGCGCATCAATGTTTACGATTTTTTTATGTTTGCCAACCCCATAATTGTTATTCGTGGTTTATTTTGGTATCATTCTGACCGCAATAAAATTCCCTACACGGACATATGAATATAAACACTAAATAATAGTGTCGCCCCACCCGCAGGAATGTGGGAAGTTGGCGTAGGGTTACCGGCTCCAGTGCGCCCAGCTGCACATTCGCTCAACCACAACTGAAAAGTTTATACACTGCTCATGTTTGTGACCCTCATTTTCGATGTACGTGTTTTATTTTGGTATCACTGTGTAGCTAATGAAATGTTCTATAAGAACATATGCATAACATTTCAGCAAAGCTAACATTACACCACCACCAACCAAAGAACTGCGTCCTTTGTTTCGCGTTCACGCTAAACTCAGCTAAACTCTCCCCATATGTTTCTACTCTGTTTGTGTTTATCAAGTCAAAACTTGTTCATATGGTTTTCTTTGGTATCACTGTGATCGCAATAAAATTGCCTACACAGACATATCCATGAAAGTGGGTTACATGGGCGCACCTCACCTCCAAACACCCCCAAACACGTCGATGCCTCACCCGCCCAAACACCCATTTCCACACCCGCTACACCCAATACACCCGCCAAACAAAAATATTTTTCTAATGGAAGTTTTTGTGCTACATTGTTCATTTTGGTATCAAAATACTCGCAATAAGATGCACTATGTAGACACACCAATCTGAACAATAAAAATCGGAATATATATAGAGGTACCCACAGCAAAGTAGGAAGAAGTAATAACTTCACAATGATGAATACAAAGAGTGTGTGTACTTACCCACGATGTGATGATGGAAGGTCAATAAGTTGAGCATTTGGTTATCCACTCCACCTGCTTCAGGAAAATGTCCCTGAAGTTGCTCAACAGATGTTACGTAGGTGGAGTGGATGGTTGCAGAGGAGCTATTTTTTCGCCGCCCAAAATACGCTCTTGCGGTGGTATTTTCTGTAGCATGGTGTGGCACATAGAGCAACTCCACATGTCTTGCACTGATACATAGAGTCTTTCCTAATTCCTGACTTGATGCAAACACGACACCGTTTCCGTTTTGCAATTTTCACTATAGCATGGGTCAGCTTCTTGTTCAGCCTATCCTCTGGATCAACAATACGTGGGTTTTTCACTGGTGGAGGACTAAGTTCAGGTTCAGGTGCAGGCGTTTCCGTTTCAGGTTCTGTGTCAGATGAGGATGTGTTTTGCGCTTGGCGTGCAGGAGGAAATAAAGGACGCTTCACTCCAGATGGTCCCGGTGTTGCCAAATCATCAGAAGGATCTTGGTAATCCTCAGCATGTGGGATAGGGCTTTCAGTGTCAGGCCACTCATCCAGGTCCCACCTAAACAGGGCCCATATTGCTACCTCGTGAAACTGGAGTAGGGTCAATTTCTTGGCATCATTTGTGTACATCTTGTACAACACATAGGCATTGTGTATAGCCATCTGAAGGAAATAAAATGTGATCTTCTTCGTCCACTTATGTGATTTCCTGGTGAACCTGTAATATTTGACCATTTGGTCGAAGTGATCAACACCTTTCATGTTGGTGTTGTAGTCGCAAATGGCAGTGGGTTTGTTCACAGTTACAATCTTTACTGATGCTGATCCGTCGCGTTTCTTCACTCTCTTCCTTCTTTGTACTTCTTGTGTGTCAGCATTATGGCAGTTTGTGATCAATGACACCACTCTCTTGTTTTTCCATAGGATAATAAAAGTGTTGTCCTTGCGCCTGAAAATTGTATGATCAACAGGGAATTTACCTTTTGCAAGTTGTTGCAGAACTTTTGGGGCGCCACGCTGCAATCTCAGTGCTCTACAAGTGTACACACCATGTTCCCTTAGCAATTCTGTGAGATGGACAGAGTTATAGTAATTGTCCATATAAAGATGATAACCCTTGTTCAATAAGGGTCGCATAAGGCCCATCATTGTCTCCACTGTTGTCTTACCAACTCCGGAATACACCTCAAAATCAATAATATTGCCAGTTCCTGCCTCAACAAGCATGTACAACTTTACCCCATACTTATCAGGTTTATTTGGGTTGTAAACCTTGAAGGATAAACGACCACGCCACGACATTATACCTTCATCCAAACTGAGTGATTTATTGGGAACGTAGTATGTGCCAAATTTGTTGGTAAAATAAGTAAGGATTGTGCTTAGTTTTATCATTCGGTTCTTGTTGTTTGGGGAAATTGCAAGCTGGTTATAACTATGAAAAAACGTGCCGATATGTTGGTATAGTTTTGCAGTCATGAAAATATTGAAGGTCCTCATATGGCACAACCGGCTTGTTTGCCAGTACATTCTCATTGTCGGGAGTCGTACAATACCCATCAACATTGACAAGCCTAAATATCTGGCCATTTCCTTGACAGATACCTCTTTCCACAACCTCATGGTGTCCCTGTCCCATGTGTTTAACTACTTCTTCTGCTCTGTTGAATCTAAATTGAAATCTTAATGGGTTTGTAACTATGTACTGTGTTAGATAATGTTCCAGTGGTCTGTCGGGCATTTCTCTACAGTGCTGACATTTCCTCTCATCTTCTGGAACCTGTTAGCCTATTTCCCATGCACATGGGTATCCAAGCCTGATGCGATGTAAGTGTACTTCTGTTGCTCTACTGCTCCCTTTCATCAAACTAAGTGGTTCATAGTTGGTTGAATTGTTGTACCAACCCGCAGATCTTGATGTTGCAACTGCTGTGTTGTGGTCACTGTATATCTTTTGCATTGCTCTGTTTCTAATTACTTTCATAATCTGTGATAGACTCTGTGGTATGTAAATGTCTACATTTCTTATCTTAGTTGCAAGTTTTGCAGCTTCGTCTGCAATGTCATTTCCTATTATGCCCACATGACTTGGCACCCAGTTGATAAGTACCCGTCGGCTTTGTCGTTTGAGTGTTTGCATTAATGATATGACATTTGTGATCAGATGTATGTTATCACATATGTGTTTTTGTTGCAAGGTTTCAATGGGGGTTCTTGAATCTGTATGAATGATAACATGTTGTCGGTGTTCAGCAAGAGCATGTTCCAAAGCCTTTTGAATGGCTAGCATCTCTGTTTGTAAAGTCGAACACCCATTTGAGAGCCTCCAACTATTTACAGAGTTTCCTGCTTTAACTGCAGCTCCGGTTTCTTGTCCCTGCTGGTCTACTGATCCATCTGTTAAGTAAGTGAAGCTGTCGGATGCCATGTTTGCTTCTATATACATCTGTGCAATGTTACGTAGCAGATGAAGATTTGTCTGGTTCTTTTTTCCTTCAATAAGCATAATCTTAAAGTCTGCTGGTGGAGATTCCTAAGGGGCTTGCATAACAAAGTCTGCATGTATTTCGTCGACACCCTTCTCAGTGACTGCTTGTTATATCGAATGTACTGATGGTGTTTATTGCACAATGGGTCCACCTGTTGCTATTGGAGGCTCTTCTGTCCAGAGTTAGTGCTCCAGTGATTATATCTTTAAGTGAACTGATTCTAGGTCTAGTCAATATCTTGGTCAGCATGCACGCAGCAATCCCTTTTACCCTTATTTCAATCGACGTTAGCTTGGTTTCTAGTCTTAGGTTCAGTATTTTAGTCAATCTGGTGGTTATAAATAAGCTATATTCATTTGCTGTTAATGTTATGTAGTTTATACCACATATAGTTGTATAAATAGTCAACAGTATAATGTTAGTTCTACAGTGTTATAATTATGTAAGTATAACTGAAATCTGAGCTATTTAAAGTAGTTTTGCCTGTATTGGCAGTGTGAGAATTGTTATTTCAACATCTGTGTTTGGTTGTTAAAATGTGGTCCAGATCCAGGCCCATGTAATGGCGGCTGGCACTCTTGGTTAATGGCTTCTGGTTCTGTAATGGCGGCTGTTGGGGCAGCCAGAGCATGCAATATGTCACAGGTTATGCATCTTGCCAGATCTACTGATGTCCCATAGATCACAAGCTTACCTTTTAATAAATTGGGGTGTTGCAATTGCTCATTTAGCATATAAAGTACAGGTGTGACACATGAAATATTAGGGTAGCATAGTAGTGAAGCTTACTTGTGTTGGGGTGATGCCCCACTGCATAACCGCTTAAATTATCTTAGGAGGTAATGGTCAAAAACTTATAACAGACAATAGGTATACACAGATACTCAGCTCTTCCCATTATTGATGTAGAGGCCGCTATGGCAATACACTGTTTGGGAGATAGAATTATCTATCGTTTTGTGCTGCGTGTCACTTAACCTCATCGAAAGCGCTTGTTTACATTCTAGTGCCATTACTGGCTGCCTCATGACAGGAATCTCTCAAAAATCTGGTTCCAATATTTTCTTTATATTGTCAATAGGAGTGAGCATTTAAATTTATAGTATATTTTATCTAGTTAAAGCAAAAGAACAGTTTCTTCTTGAGTTGAATTACTAATTGTTGATTTAAAGGATATGTGATTGATTAAATATATGTTTGTTTTGTTGTGAAGTCACGTATCCCTGGCGGAGGTGTACACAGTCCACCTCCCATGCTGAGGTGTGCACAGTCCACCTCTCATGCTGAGGTGTGCACGGTCCACCTCCCATGCTGAGGTGTGCACAGTCCACCTCCCATGCTGAGGTGTGCACAGTCCACCTCCCATGCTGAGGTGTGTACAGTCCTCCTCCCATGCTGAGGTGTGCACAGTCCACCTCCCATGCTGAGGTGTGCACAGTTCACCTTCCATGCTGAGGTGTGCACAGTTCACCTCCCATGCTGAGGTGTGCACAGTCCACCTCGCATGCTGAGGTATGTACAGTCCACCTCCCATGCTGAGGTGTGCACAGTCCACCTCCCATGCTGAGGTATGCACAGTCCACCTCCCATGCTGAGGTATGCACAGTCCACCTCCCATGCTGAGGTATGCAAAGTCCACCTCTCATGCTGAGGTGTGCACAGTCCACCTCTCATGCTGAGGTGTGCACAGTTCACCTCCCATGCTGAGGTGTGCACAGTTCACCTCCCATGCTGAGGTGTGCACAGTCCACCTCCCATGCTGAGGTGTGCACTGTCCACCTCCCATGCCGAGGTGTGCACAGCCCACCTCCCATGCTGAGGTATGCACAGTCCACCTCTCATGCTGAGGTGTGCACAGTCCACCTCCTTTGCTGAGGTGTGCACACCTCCGCCAGGGAGGAGGACTGTGCACACCTCCGCCAGGGAGGAGGACTGTGCACACCTGAGTATGGGAGGTGGACTGTAGACACCTGAGCATGGGAGGTGGACAGGGCACACCTGAGCATTGTATGTGGACTGTGCACACCTCAGCGTGGGAGGTGGATTGTGCACATCTCAGCATGGGACGTGTCGGAAACTCCAACATCAAATTACTAACCCCTTACATGCATATTTAAAATAGTTATGTCAGTTATTTTCTAATAATACTAATATCATTAATTTTATCAAAGAGAGTGTACCGAGTGACTCGTACGCAACCTTAGGAAGATATTGCGTCAGCCAAGCAGCCGAGGTAACTAATTTCTCTCTTGTAATTTCGTATATATATATATATATATATATATATATATATATATATATATATATATATATATATATATATATATATGTCGTACCTAATAGCCAGAACGCACTTCTCGGCCTGCTATGTAAGCCCCGATTTGTCTAATAGGCTGAGTGATTTTCTCTATTTCCAATAAATTCTTTTCATTTAGTTTATTTGAATTATTATTATTATATTATATTAAGAACATAAATTATTGACCTAATTGTGTTATTTTCGGTTAGGTTAAGATAGGTTAGGTTAGGTTAGGTAGGGTTGGTTAGGTTCGGTCATACATCTACGCTACAACTCAAATTTAAATAAATTTACTTATAAGTAATGAAATGGACAAATTTATCATTTCATAAGAAAAAAAATGAAAATTATATAAATTAAGGGAAACTTGGCTTATTAGGCAAATCGGGCCTTGCATAGTAGGCCAAGTACGACGTTCTGGCTACTAGGTACAACATATATATATATACAACTAGGTATATATATATATATATATATATATATATATATATATATATATATATATATATATATATATATATATATATATACAATCTTTGGACAACACCCACCAGTGGGACTCGAACCCAGAAAGCACAATTACCTTCCAGTAGCTGCCATAACTAGTACGCCTTAACCCAGTACACCACATCAGACCCCTAAAAGAAGCAGAAATTTCGAGGTATTTACCTCAAATATCTCCACTTCCCAAGAGCACTAGATGAGTGAGGGGTCACTATATGCGTTTTTCATCAAGCCACTGTTATATGAGAGAACTCGTGTCCAGCTATAAGCCTATACTTGCATGAACCACATCTTCACTAATCTTCACTTGTGGTTCATGCAAGTATAGGCTTATATATATATATATATATATATATATATATATTATATATATATATATATATATATATATATATATATATATATATATATATATATATATATATATTTTTTTTTTTTTTTTTTTAATATGGAAGGAGTACCACCTCTGGCTGGAAGAAGGGGGACCCATAGCCTCGGAGGAAATCACACATAACGCATTGGAGGGAATGTAGGTCCCCTCCAATACAGTTTCTGTGTGCTTTTCTCCTACCACCCCCTTCCTTTTTTTTTTTCTTATGCTTTATTGTGTATTTAAAGGTTACAAAACATACAAGACAAATGCCTAAAGGTTATGGATCTCTTGAAGCTCCTCCGCTTCCGGACAGGAACCGAGGACGCAGCAAGCATTTCCCCTCTGGATCGCCACACTGAGGCGCTGAAACAAAAAACTGCAAGCCCTTGGGTCTCTGGTGACGTCAATGAGCTTGGAACCCAATTCCTTGAGAAATCCCAAGGCACTCTTGCCCCAGGGGCCATGCGTCTCAGACGCTATGGGAACAAAGAGGTATTGACCTGCCAGTCGCCTGTATTTGAGAGATTTTGCTGTTTCCCTGTGGTTGGCTGCCCCACCTGCTTGATCAGCTCCGAAGTGTACATAGGTGTCAGCCAGGGTGGATACACATGTGTAGTCCCACACCAACTGTCTACCCTCCTTCCATGAGTATATGGTGATGCCATCAGGGCGAAGTGCGGGAAATCCGGGTTTTGGACCCCTAGGATGCGAGGTTCTCTCTCCGCTGGGCACTTAGCTGAGACGAGGCTTCTCTTGATGATGTCATTGACCTCGTTGTGTCTTGCATGCCAGCCCTTTGTGCTTCCGCAATGCAACCCATGCAGTCCGTATTGGTCTGCTTCCACCCTGTTGCAAATACACTTGTATTCAGTGTGAATTGGGGCACCAAGGCGGAGGGCCACTGCTACACGAAGGGATTCTGGATCTAGGCGCATGCCCATTGTTGACATGGGTACTGCCAGGAGGAAGTCTCCTGCATGGGGGGCACGCACTGCTCTGAGGCGGGCTTTCTCCTTGTCTGATGTTGCAGCGCTGAGCATAGCATCAGCTACTTTTTCCACTAGAGGGTGGTCCCAGCCGGACTGTTTGTGTTGTTTTGTTGGCTCTATAATGGTTGCTGGGGCTGCGAGAACACCCCACTGATTTGAACATTCAGTGAAAGCAGGATCGTGTATCCTGCTGAGTCTCTCAGGGTTGCAGGTAAGATATCTCTGACGAGGTCGTGCGATGCGGGGAGGAGGAAAGGAAGGCTGGTAGAGCAATTTGGGAGGCTGTGCGGACACCAAGGCCGCCAAGTCTTACAGGAAGGGTTGCTTGCTCCCACTGAGAGTCGTCCATGGCAGGTTCAGGACTTTCACCAGCATGGACTCAGAAGGGGGTCATACACATTAATTTAG
>WNGS01165503.1:9339719-9354302 GCA_020271785.1 Procambarus virginalis | reverse complement strand
GGTCCGTTTGAAGAGATCACTGGTGAAGTTGGTGCCACAGTCGCTTGAATCTCCCTCGAAATCCATACTGGGTGAAGAATTTCAGTAAATTCTTCACCACTGTAGCAGCCGTAATATTTTTCACTGGAACTGCTATCGGGAATCTGGTGGTAGGACACAGGATGGTTAAGATATAGGCGTTGCCGGCACTGGTCCGAGGCAAAGGACCAACACAGTCAATAATAAGTCTGTGGAATGGTTCCTCAGGCACCTGGATGGGTGTCAGTGGTGCTCTGGGAATTGAAACGTTCGGTTTACCTGCTTTCTGACACACGTGGCATTGTGAACATACTTCTTTACCTCATTAACCATACCTGGCCAGTAGTAGTCTTGACGAATCCCATGGTATGTCTTGTTAAACCCGTAGTGTGATAGAGCTCCGTGGGCCAGGTGTAGAATCGTGGGCCGCAGGCTGGTAGGAATCACTAGCTGTTCAACGTTTGCCCAATCGTCCTCTTCCTTCAGTTTACTGGGTCTATATCTGCGATAGAGTAATTCGTTCTCCAAAAGAACCCAGGAACACTGTCGGATTGGGTCTCAGCCTGAAAGAATAATGGTGTCAAGGTAAGATCTTCCTCTGTAACTTACGGAACTCCAAAGCGGTCAGATTAGGGGGTAGTTTCGAAGGGTCTTGAGGGACAGCGGTAGCAGTAGAGTCAGCTGGCTGTGGTCGTGCAGCTTGAGCACGGGTGGTCACCATAACAGGAGGAGAAACTTCATCACTCTCTTGAACCTTTGCTGGAACATGCTCAAAAATCGGGTTATCCAACACAGAGTTGCTCACCTGGGATATGTCCTTGACGATCAGGTTGGTCGGTTGTTGGTCTTCTGCCAAGTCGTTGCCTAGGAGAAGTTGCACTCCAGGCATGGGAAAAGGCTTTTCCCTGACGGCGACTTGGACTTCACCGGTCACGAAGGGACAATCCAGGTGGACTCTGGCAAGAGGATAAGGAGTAGTAGCAGTAAGGTCAGTGATGAATACAGTCTCTCCTGTGTAGGCGACGTTGGGCACAGCTGATTTCAAGACGATCGATTGTAGAGCCGCTGTGTCCCTCAAGATCTTAAGTCCAAAACGTCCCTCAGAATCTGAACCGTGGGTAGAGATAGTTCCTGGATACAGATGTTTGCTAAAGAGAGAGAGATCATTAACATGAACACCAACATTCATTACAGGCTTACCGGACTTAGGGTGAGTAGGTTTGGGCTTAGTAGGTTCTGTGTTACCTTTAGATTGGGACTTACCACATTTTTCTATGGTATGTCCATAGAGTCGACAATACCTGCAGTACAGTTGAGAGGTACCTTGATCTGGGCTCACTTTCTCGTAACTGTACCAAGACTTCTTACTGGTAGGTTGTTCTGGTGTCAGCCGGTGGATGAGGCTGTAAGTGTCAGCTGACTTCGCGCATTTCACCAAATCGGTCTCTTCTTTGTCTGCTAAGTATAGGCGGACAGGAGGAGGTACACGCCTCAAGAATTCTTCAACCAGCATGAGGTTGACAAGCTCTGGAAAAGTAGAGACATGTGCTGCCTCCAGCCATTTCATGAAATATCTCCGTTTGGTGTTAGCAAATTCTAAGAAGGTGGTGGTACTTGCCTTTACGTAGTCACGGAACTTTCGTCGGTAGCTTTCGGTGGAGAGAAGGTAGGCGTCCAACACAGCTTGCTTCAGGGTGGTGTAGTCGTTTTCAGATGCCAAAGTGCTGAGTGTGACTGCTGCTCTACCTGTTAAATGTACTCGGAGAAGGGTAGCCCATTGGTCGTCAGGCCAACTAAGTTGATTAGCAAGGGTCTCAAAAGTAGTGAAAAAAACATCAACCTCCGTTTCTATGAACGGGGGCATTAACTTACTTGCATGGGAGACATTGAAACTTGGAGGAAGACTAGCTGCAGCTTGTTGGAGTTGAGCTTGGTGTGTAGCGTCCATCGTGAGTTCTCGGCCACGACAGTCTAGAGCTGTTTCTGCCTGCCGTTTGTCGTGTTCACGTTGTATCTCTAGTCGCTCTTTGTATAAGGCCAACTCACGTTCACTTCTTTCTTTCCTCAGTGCGGCCTCTCGTTTGAGGCGGATCTCTTTCTTGTCTTCTTTCTGATGGCAGCTTCACGCTCTTGTTCTTCCTTTCTGAGATGGCAGCTGCTTCCTGTTGTGCTGTATGGCGGCTTGCTGTTGTTGTAGGGCGGCTTGCTGTTGCTCCTTCTCGAGCTTTGCGAGCTCGATTTTGAGTTTCATTGCCGTCAAATCATGCTTATCTGAAATGGTGTATTGTTCGTGAGTATCAGAGTCTATAATACCTTCTTCCGCAAGGTGATCCAAAATTATATTATGTATGGCATACTTGTTGGCTCCATCGGGAACTTCCAAGTGATACTCATGTGCAAGAGTTATCAATTCGACCCTCTTAGCATGACGTAAGTTCCCTATTTCACTTTCTGGATCTGCCTTGAAAGCTGGCATACGAAACATGGTGAAAAGAGCAAATAAATGAGACACGAATATACTGTGATGATATGGTGAATGTCAGAAACAGGAAACGTGGCAACTGATACCTATCCTGTGGAATTGTTAATAATTAAAGTTAATTCAAGATGGTAAATGATTAAGGTCGCAGGAAATCTTGTACCTGGTACTCACTGTGGGAGGATAAAGGCAAGAAAATCCTACTAATTAGTTGAAACTGAGTTTCGAAAGACAAGTGAAACACTAAATGGTTCCAAAGTAAATGAGGTAGTCCAAAAATGTAGTCATACCTTGCCGAGTCACTATAGAACATAAGCAAGGTACCCACTGAAATTGAATATGGTACTTACAGAATTAGCGAACTTCGTGCTCAAAAGAAAGAAAGCTAATTCCCTACCTTGAGTAAGTACCATCAATTCTGACCGACGAGTAGGGGTGCGAGTGTCAACTGGTGACGAGAACTATCGGCGAGGTCCCAACTCGCCAATAAAAGTCCGTGCGAGAGGAACTTTGGCCCTCTATATCCTCCTAGAGTCGGATTGCAGAAATTAGGTGCTATTGACCCGGAGACAGACCACAGTACCAGGGTACCTATATGATAATCTGTCGAAAATGTGAGAAATATCTGAGGGACAAAAGATGTTAAACACGGGTAATAACACGGAGGGGGAGACGACCAATTAAGAGTATGACTGAGGCCTACAGTCACCACGTAATCCAAAGTTGTCTCACACTCACCATATGCTACTCCCGTAATGCACAATATACACAGCACCATATGAATAATAAAAGTGATTAGTACAAAATATTGAAAGCAAGGGAATGAAAGCCAAGTACGCTTACCACAATTACCAATACCTGAGTGCAGCTCCTAGGACAGGCCCCCAATTATATGTGACGGTAACGTGTTGGAAATGGTGTTCTGCAGTCTTCCAATGGCAGATGTCAATGCCAGGCCACATATAGATATCAACAAAAAAAAAAAAGAAGAATGACTGCTTGTCTGATAATCTGTGGTAAGGTAAGGTAGGACACACTAAACACAAAAGATAAACAATTAAATTTAATTATTCTAGAAAACAAAGTAAAATAAAGACAATTCCTTGGCTGATCAAAGTGCAAGTCAAAAGTGAAAAAAACATAAAAAGAATGATTAAACGTGAATGAACAATGGTGACAATGGGACATGGAGGACATATAATAATGAATAATAAAGAAATGGTGCTGGGAATATATGCGCTAGCTATAAGCCTCTATTTGATCACACGAGGTGAGTCAACTAGGTGTTCATAGCGTGAGAGCACGAGATATTCTGACTGTAGTGCTGCCAGTCGACCCCGACGTTGCCTTGGCTTGGAACGTGGTTGGAGAAGGACTGAAGTGGCGTGTTCTCGAACGGCCAATGAGAATGCAGGACGGCCGGAAGTCGGTAGTTCCAGACTGGGAGTAGCAGTTGGCGGGTCGGCGCGGCGACCAGGTGTGCAGGAATGGGGGAGGGGGGAGTTTGCAGGTGCGTGGCTGGTCTTGATATTCGTTTAAGCTACTGTAAAACGTATCTTGAATATTGTGTGTGGAACGTGACGAAGGAAGGGAAGAGCAGGCTAAATCTCTTGGAAGAGATTATCGTCACAATATATATATATATATATTATATATTATATATATATTATATATATATATATATATATATATATATATATACTATATATATATATATATATACTTCGTTACTTCTTTACGTCTGCAACATCAAGACACCACATTCAAGAATATTATAGACGTGGAATAACAGACATCTCCACAGAGAGGTACATTCACTCCACACCCCATCCTCACTGTCGCCGCACCACCCTCGTCGATCACCAAACGACCACTTCCTACCAACACTCTCCCCATTGGTGAATCAGCGACTTCACGCGACTCCAGCGTCATCTGCATCGCCCATATATATAGTCTTGCACGAGCAGTTGGCCTCAGAATATTATTTGTGCTCTAGAGCTGACGCTTCTATCTAAGCATATGTCCTGTATACCAGTGGAAGTTTCAGCCAGCCAATATTCTCAGCACCTTTAACTAATTTTTGTCTTGCTTATTGTAGAGTAACAGAATCATTATTTTTTTTTATATTGTGTTTTGTCTTCGTTTTGATCAGCACTGTACATAGCCAAGGGATTATCTCTATTTGTTTATGTTTGTTAAAGTAAAATTAAAGTTTCATTATTTATAAGATTTGTCTTGCATGTTTTCCCTTTCACTTTACCACAGGAAGACACCCGCCAAGCAGTCAACATTTTGTTTTCTGTTTTTTTTTCTTATGTGATTGGCACTTACACCAGCCATAGAGAAGACTGCCTTAACACCTACATTTCTCGTGACATTAATGGCGGCCTGCCCGGAAGTGTCTTCACAATAAGGTTTGTCTTGGAAGAACTCCTCAGGTACTGATACCAGGCCAATCATTTCAATTTGTGGTAAGAGTACTTGGCTTTGTTACACGTTGCTTTTTCACTAATTTCATAACGTTTAATAATTTTATGGTTCTGTGTATTTTGTGCTTTCCGAGTGTAACATTTTATGAGTGATGGATGATTGTGGATTACGTGGTGTCTGGTGGCCACAGTCACTCTCTTAATTGGTTGTTCATCCTTCGGTGTTATTACTCGTGTATTCCACCTTTCTCGTCCCTAGAATATTTCTCATTTTCGACAGATCACCCCCTTTGGTACCCTGGTACTTTGGTTTGTCTTCGGGACACGTACCCTATCTTCTGCAATCTGACCGAAGGAGGATATAGAGGACAATAGTTCCTCTCGCACAGACTACGGTGTTTAGTTGGGACCTCAACAGCAGTTCTCGTCACCAGTTGACACTTGCACCCCTACGCGTGGGTCAGAGATTATGATACACAGGTAGGGAATTGGCATTCTTTTTTCAGATCACAAAGAATTCTAATTCTGTAAGTGTTATTTAGTTCAGTAGGAAACCCCTTGCTTCTGTCCTATAGAGACCCAGCAAGGTATCCCTACGTTTTTGGACTACCTTTCACTTTTGAAAGTATCAAAGTTTCATTTATTTTAGTAGTATTTTCTTGCCCTTATTCTCGTATATTGAATGCCAGGTACAAGATTTCCCTGCGTTTTGATTATTTAATCACTTAACATCTAATATTAATGTTAATTGTTTTCACATTAACGATTGAATTCCCACAGGATAGTCACCAGTTGCCACGTCATCCTGTTACTGACACTTATAATACCACAGGTATATTCTCTACACGTCTGTTTGATATCTCAAAATGTTTCGTCTCTCAGCATTTCGTAGTGATCCAGCAAATGAAGTAGGGAACTTAATTCGTGTCGTGAAGACAGAATTACAAACTCTAGCACATGAGTACCAACTAGATGTTCTCCATGGAGTCAACAAAAGTGAAGTGCATAACCTTATCCTTGACCGCCTCTTTGATAATGGAAATGTAGACTCTGATTCCCACGAAAACTATTCCATTGCAGATCGGCATGCTATGAAGTTAGAGTTAGAACTAGCGAAAGTAGAGCGTGAATGCCAAAAAGAAGCTCTACAATTCAAGGAACGCGGGGCTGCCCTAAAGAAAGAAGAAAAGGAAAGCGAGGCTGCCCTAAAAGAATGCGAGGCTACCCTAAAGAACGCGAGGCTGCCCTAAACGTATGCGAGGCTGCCCTTGAACGTGAACGCCAGAAAGAACAAGCTGCCCTACAACATGAGCAGGTTGAATACCACCGTGAGCGTGAGAGGGAACAGCTTGAAGTAAAAGAACATGATCTGGAGATACAACGTAAGCACAGTAAGAAGCAAGCCGATAATCCTCTAGAATACCGTAGAAGAGAACTCTACTTGGAAACTACACTCTACACTCAGCGCCAACAAACAGTCAGTCCTCCAGTAAGCTTTAGCATCTCCCAGGCAAGTAAGTTAATGCCACCATTCGTTGAGACAGAGATAGATGTGCTTTTTACTACTTTTAAGGCCCTAGCTAAAAAACTTAGCTGGCCTGAAGAACAGTGGTCTATACTTCTCAGAGTGCATCTCACAGGTAGAGCTGCAGGTACTCTCAGTACCTTAGCGTCTGAGGATGACTACCAGACCCTAAAGCATGCCGTTCTAGACGCCTACTTTCTCTCCACCGAAAGCTACAGACGAAGATTCCGTGATTTTCTAAAGGCAAGTGCCACCATCTATTTAGAATTTGCCAATACTAAGAAAAGATATTTCATGAAATGGCTGGAAGCAGCCCATGTTTCTACATTTTCAAAACTCGTCAACCTCATTCTAGTCGAGGAATTCTTTCGACGTGTTCCTGCTCCCGTCCGTCTTCACTTAGCAGACAAAGAAGAAACCGACCTCATCAGATGTGCAAAGTCGGCTGACACCTACAGTCTTATACTGTCGGAAAACCCGACGCCATTTAATAATATTACTTACAATAGGCAGAAATATTGCTGCTGCTGTTGTATACACAAGTTAACCCATAGAAAATGTAGCTTGTAGTGGAATTTTCCGTCAATAGAAAACGGGATATCATTGCCACATACTATTATAAATTCACCAACTATTGTTGGGAATTATTCTTAAATACAGTAGTCTTTGGACTTTTACCATCATAAAAACATCTCATTTGAATTAACTTAATTATCAGTATCAAAATAAAGTAAATGTGACCCTTCTATCAGTTACTGATATCTGGACAAAGTGCCAAGGCATCAGTGAAGAGGGAGAGGTGAGCCATTGCTTGTATAAGACCGAGTCGTTGGAGCAAGTATCAGCTCCTATAAATTCTCTTGGACGAAGTGTTATGGAGACCAAAGTTCTGCCATCATCATCAACATGCTGTCAACAATCACAAGGGAATTGTTTTTTCCGAAACCCGTTTATCTAATCATTTTTGGCCATTAATGTTAGGTAGATATTGGGCGAACCGGTAAGAACACAAATGATCGACTGAAAAAAGGTAATTAAGCCTTGGTCCTTATGATTCATTATACAGTGCTTTCTCTTATATAGCTGTCATATATTTGGATTCTGGCTTTACAGCTAGCGCCCTTTGACAGGAACAAGAAGAGGAAGCAAGACTTGATACATAAGTTACTGGGTGATGGTAGCCGTAGCCTCAAACACGGATAATTTGGTATCTACATCCCAGTTATACCTGGTGAACTAAGCCTGCTGTGTAATAAGATAAGGGACCTCCTCAATGTATACCAATATATGTAGTTAATACTGTAGTTTGATTGGCTGCATATATATCATTTAATATAACCCCCCCCCTAATGTGTAAGGATCGATTTGTGAGATTATTGCAGAAATACAGTCCACTTAACATCATACAAAATGATATCAAATTATATAAATTAACGTATATATAAATTCTATATAAATTAATATAAATTAAATATATATAAATCTCACAGGTCGGTTCCCACATATACACAGGTTAACAGCTGACACATCTTCCAGTAAGAAGTCTTGGTCAGATTATGACAAAGTGAGTACCAACCAAGCGAGCTCTCAGTTATATTGTATGTATTGCAAGCTCTATGGACATACCATAGATAAATGTGGAAAAGCCCAATACAAAGGCTATAAGGAAACTCCTAAACCCTAACCGACTCCTCCTAAGTCCGGTAAGCCTGTGATGAATGTTGGTGTTCCTGTTAATGATCTTTCTCTCTTCAGCAATCACCTGTACCCTGGAACTGTCTCTGCCAAGAGTACAGATTCGGAGGGACGTTTCAAAGTGAAGATCTTGAGAGACACAGCTGCTCTTCAGTCTATAATTTTGAAATCGGCTGTGCCTAACATCACCTACACTGGGGAGACGGTTCGTATCACTGACCTTACTGCTACCAATCCGTATCCACTCGCCAAAGCCCACATGGATTGTCCTTTCGTACAAGGTGAAGTCCAAGTCGCCATCCGGGAAAAGCCTTTTCCCATGTCAGGGGTACAACTTCTCCTGGGCAACGACTTGGCCGAAGATCTACAACCTTCCAACATGATCATCATGGACAAACCCCAGGTATGTGACTGTCGTGGAAAACCCCATCCTGAAGTATATTCCAGCAGAGGTCCAAGAAAGTGATGAAGTCTCTCCTCCGGTTTTGGTGACAACCCGTGCGCAAGCTGCACGCCCGCCAACAGCTGACTCTGCTTCAACAGCTGTCCCTCAAGACCATCAGAATCTACCACCGAATCTTACTATGTTGGAGTTCCATAAGTTACAGAGCGAGGATGCCTCATTAACACCATTATTCTTCAAGGCCGAAACTCAATCTGATAGTATTCCTGGGTTCTTCATAGAGCATCAGTTGCTCTACCGCAGGTACCAACCCAGTAAACTAGCGGAGGATGACGATTGGGCTAATGTCGATCAACTAGTAGTTCCCACCAGCCTACGGCCTATAGTCTACACCTGGCCCATGGAGCGCTTTATTACTACGGTTTTAATAAAATCTATAACGCCATTCCACAAGATTATTACTGGCCAGGTATGATTAAGGATGTAAAAACTTATGTACAACAGTGTCATACATGTCAGATGGCAGGAAAACCTAACATCTCTATTCCCAAGGCTCCTTTGATTCCTATCCCGGTGCCTTTGGAACCCTTTCACAGACTCATCATAGACTGTGTTGGTCCTTTACCCAGGACCAGTTCTGGCAACGCTTATATGCTAACCATCCTGTGTCCAACCACCAGATTCCCCATAGCAGTTCCTGTAAGGAACATTACGGCTGCTACTGTGGTGAAGCAACTGTTGAAGATATTTACACAATATGGATTTCCTCGGGAGATTCAAAGTGACTGTGGCAACAACTTCACCAGTGATCTCTTCAAGAAGACAGTGGAAGAATTCAACATGACTCAGGTGTTGTCCAGCCCCTATCATCCTGCTTCACAGGGTTCTCTTGAACGTAATCCCCAAACTATAAAATCACTCCTTAAGAAATTTTGCAATGAAACTATAAAAGACTGGGATAAACAACTTGACATCATCATGTACATTTTCAGAAGTCTCCCAAATGAATCTCTAGGAGTGTCTCCTTATGAGATGCTCTACGGACGTAAGTGGGGTACTCCTCTTAAAGCTGTTAAAGACTCTCTACGTAATGCCACCTTCAGTGACCCTCAGCATGTGCCCCAGTTTCTTCAAAAGTTAAAGCACATTCTAGAGAGAGTACGTAAATTTGCTAATGATAATTTATTGAATGCTCAAGATAAGATGAAGACTCATTTTGACAAACGTAGCAAAATCAGGAAATTTAAAACAGGAGACTTCGTGTTGGCATATTTTCCGATCCCTGGTTCTCAATTGCAAAATAAGATTTCAGGACCCTACCGCATCAAGGAGTGCAGAAATAACCACAGCTACGTTCTTGAGACTCCAAATAGGCGGAGGAGGACCCAGTTGTGCCACGTCAATCTTTTGAAGAAGTATAAAGGTACACCACCCACTGTGTTAGTATCTCTCTCCACTTTTCAAGATCCATACCTCCACAGTGAGACCTTCCCTGCTTCTCCTCCCGAAAGCACTAACTCTAAGTCGGTGCCTTCTAACTCGGAAATTCTTACAGATCTTCCTAAATATTTTCAGGATTGTAACAGTGCTCCTCTCATCAGAGTGTTCCAAGAACATCAGAAGTTGTTCAGCGATGATCCCCAGGAATGTAATGTAGTTCAGCACGACATCCAGCTACTTCCTAATACTCGGCCGATTCGTCAACCCTTCTACCGCATCAGCCCGTACAAAAAAGAAGTTATGCGTGCTGAGGTACAGTACCTTCTTGATCATGGGCTGGCCACCCCTTGTGAGTCCCCTTGGGCCTCACCCTGCATCTTGGTGCCGAAACCTCACGGTAAAGTACGATTATGTACAGACTATAGGAAACTGAATCTCGTGACCGTCAAGGATGCCTACCCTTTACCTCGTATAGATGATATCCTTGACGCAGTAGGTAATGCTACTAATCTTTCCCAAATTGACTTGTTAAAGGGCTATTATCAGATTAGTCTGACAGAGCGGGCTAAGGAAATATCTGCCTTCACCACTCCTTTTGGCCTGTACAGATATGAACGTCTTCCTTTCGGACTGTGTAATGCCCCGGCCACCTTCCAGCGAACTGTCAACCACGTCATCCATGGCCTAGATCACACCTATGCCTACTTGGATGACATCGTTGTGGCAACCGACACCTGGAACGAACATCTGCTCCAGCTGCAACGATTGTTCTCCAAGCTCCTGACAGCTGGCCTTACCATCAACTTGGGCAAGTCCACCTTTGCTAAAGGGGGCGTTTCAATCCTGTTTGGCTCAAAAATGCAAAAAATGAAAACTCGTTCGATTTCAATCAAACTTTTTTGACAAGTTCTATATGAAAAGTGTTTCATCTGGTCCAAGTTTCAGCATCGTAGCATAAATAGGAAGGGAGAAAAAAAATAATGAAGTAGTTGTGAAAATTATGCCAAAATGGTCAAAATCGATTATGAATCAAAAGTGTCAACTGAAATCATAGCTATGACTCTTTGCTATCACAATAGCATATATTAAACAAATATTATAATTAGTTTAATTGGAAAAAAATTTAAGAGAAAAAAAAAAAAGGATTTTTTTTTTTTTTTTTTCAAAAATTTTTTTTTTCATTTTTTTTTGGGCGATTTGCATCAAACTTACAGACCTTACTGTACGTAAGCCTATCTGTAAGGATGCCAATTTTGGAGAAAATTGGTTGATGTCAACCTCAGCCACAGATTTTAGAACCTTAGACTTTATTAATTTCTGTTTTTTTTTCAATTGACACAAATGTTGACAAAACTTTTTAATTTTTTATTCAATTTACATGAAACTTACACCGTATATAATGTATGGCATCTCTCTACATGTGCAAGTATCCCTGTTTCTCTAAGTTCATTTACTGATTTTATAATAGCAATAAACATGCCATATTTGCATAATTTTGGGGGGAACTTTGAACATTTGTATTAGGAAAACTAAAGATGTTTTGGAAATTCTTTTACTTGCAATCCTTTATTATATCCCAATGTGTCAGAAAAGGGTCACAGAATAATTATATCTGAAACGTGTGTGAAGAAGTGTCGAATTGAAAATGTGAAAAAAACGTTGAAAAAAAAAAAAAAAAAAAAACTCTCTTTCTATTTACGCTGAAGTACTGAAACATGGGACAATTGCAGCCCTTTTCATATACAACTAGTCAAAAAATATTGGTTGACATTGAACAACTTTTCTGCACCCATTGAGACGCCCCTTAAAGGTAAAGTGCGTTATCTTGGTCATGTAATAGGAAATGGCAGCCTAGCTCCTTTAGCCATTCACACTCAAGCCATTCAGCATTACCCACAACCTACAACCAGGAAGCAGCTCCTGCGCTTCCTTGGCCTGCATCTTACTATCGTAGGTTTGTGAAAAATTTCAGTACGGTAGCGACACCACTGATCAATCTGACCAGCCTCAAGCAACGGTATCATTGGACCATTCAACAGACCGTTGCCTTTGAACAACTAAAATCTCTGCTATGTTCTAATCCCATTCTCGCCTCTCTAGATATTACGAAGCCCTTCATCATGAATGTCGACGCAAGTGGCACCGGCATCGGGGGCGTTCTAATGCAACAACGTGGCGAAGAGGTTCTTCCTGTCAGCTACTACAGCTACAAGTTGAAGCCTCATCAGAAGAACTATAGCACCATAGAAAAGGAACTCCTCTCCATCGTCCTGAACCTGCAACATTCCGAACTTCACCTATAGGGTAATCGGTCTGTTACCATCTACTCAGACCACAATCCCCTACGATTTCTGCAACAAGCCCAATTCAGCAATCAACGTCTTCTACGCTGAGCTCTGTATCTGCAGAACTTTAACGTGGAGATCTTCTTCATTAAGGGCTCGGATAACATCATAGCAGGCGCCCTCTCCAGAGTAAACGAGGTAGAGGCAGCTACCCCTACCCCTCTACCATCTAATGAAGTAACTTAACCCATAAGACCAGGCTTCGGGGGAGAGCTGTGACAGTAATTTCTTTCAAGAGAGATTTAGCCTGCCCTTTCCTACATCTCGTTACTTCTTTACGTCTGCAACATCAAGATACCACATTCAAGAATGTTATAGAAGTGGAATAACAGACGCCTCTACAGGGAGGTACATTTGCTCCACACCCCCCTCCTCACTGTCGCCGCACCACTCTCGTCGATCACCAAATGACCACTTCCTACCAACACTCACCATTGGTGAATCAGCGACTTCACGCGACTCCAGCGCCATCTGCATCGCCCATATATAGTCTTGCACGAGCAGTTGGCCTCAGAATATTCTTTGTGCTCTAGAGCTGACGCTTCGATCTAAGCATACGTCCTGTATACCAGTGGAGGTTTCAGCCAGCCAATATTCTCAGCACCTGTAACTAACTTTTGTCTTGCTTATTGTAGAGTAACGTAATCATTATTTTATTTTATATTGTGTTTTGTCTTTGTTTTGATCAGCACTGTACATAGCCAAGGGATTATCTTTATTTTGTTTTGCGTGTTTTCCCTTTCACTTTACCACAGGAAGACACCCACCAAGCAGTCAACATTTTGTTTTTCTCTTTTTTTTTCTAATGTGATTGGCACTTACACCAGCCATAGAGAAGACTGCTTTAACACCTACATTTCTCGTCACAATATACATATACATATATATATATATATATATATATATATATATATATATATATATATATATATATATATATATATATATATATAATATATATAATATATATATATATATATATATATATATATATATATATATATATATATAATATATATATATATATATATATATATATACATATATATATATATATTGTGACGATAATCTCTTATCAGAGATTTAGCCTGCTATTTTCGTATTTCATCACATCCTCAACAATATGCAAGATACGTTTTGTAGTGGCTAAACGTATATGTCAAGACAGCCACACGCACCAGCAACTCCCTCCTCCCCCCACTCCAGCACCTGGTCGACGCGCCGAATCCTTCAACTGCCTAACTAGCGACTTGCGGCCATCCAGCTTTCCCATTGGCCGCCAACCAACACGCCACTCCGGTTCCTCGCCAATCACAAGTCATTGCCAGTTATTGTTGGAGTCCCTTGCGTTTCTGCCAGACAGAATATCTTGTGCTCTCAGACTATGAACACCTAAGTGACTCACCTTGTGTGGTCAAATAGAGGTTTATAGTTAGTGCATATATTCCAGCATTCATATTTATTTACCTTTGTATGTCAATTCTCCTCCCCCATTAACGTAATCTATTTTCATGTTTATTTATTTTTCCACTTGACATTTTTTACCATTAAGCCAAGATTTTGCATTTACTTCCCTTTGTTTTTTATTGTTATTAAAATACATTGTTTATTATTGTGTTTTATGTTTCTTACCTTACCACAGATTACCAATCACACAGTCATTCTTTTTTTTCTCTTTTTTTTTTTTTCTTTTTTTTAATATTTAATATGTGGCCAAGCACTGACACGCTAGTTGTGAAGACTGCCGACCACCATTTCCAACTCGTTACCGTCACAATATATATATATATATATATATAATATATTATATATTATATATATATAATATATATATATATATGTCGTACCTAGTAGCCAGAACGCACTTCTCAGCCTACTATGCAAGGCCCGATTTGCCTAATAAGCCAAGTTTTCCTGAATTAATATATTTTCTCTAATTTTTTTCTTATGAAATGATAAAGCTACCCATTTCATTATGTATGAGGTCAATTTTTTTTTTATGGAGTTAAAATTAACGTAGATATATGACGAACTAACCAACCCTACCTAACCTAACCTAACCTATCTCTATAGGTTTAGGTTAGGTTAGTAGCCGAAAAAGTTAGGTTAGGTTAGGTTAGGTAGGTTAGGTAGTCGAAAAACAATTAATTCATGAAAACTTGGCTTATTAGGCAAATCGGGCCTTGCATAGTAGGCGAGAAGTGCGTTCTGGCTACTAGGTACGACATATATATATATATATATATATA
>WNGS01165503.1:9318633-9333633 GCA_020271785.1 Procambarus virginalis | reverse complement strand
CTGACACTGTCACATTTTTAATCACGTGTTTATTTTCGTGATATACACGCACACACATATGTGTGTGTGTATATCTGATGGGAACATCAGATTCCTTGATGTTCCCAATTTTCTGATGGTACCATCAATCTTCCTCACCCACGGCCCGTTGTCTCCTCGAAACTGGTGACGCCTCAGGATCACGCCATCTCAAACAAGCAGTTCAAGTGAGCTGGTTCATAGTTACCCACGACTACCAGCGCCACCTGGACGGCCGTCGTCGCATATAAATAGGGCTGCCTAGCCCCCACGACTCAAAATACTCTCGAGTGCTCTACTGAGTAGACCTGTTGACACTTCCCGGTGTGGTAACGGATTTATTCAGGCTGGCTCACAGTATTCTAGTACTATATTTATTTGCCCATTAACGTAACGTAAATTTGATTGTTCATCTTGTTTGTTTTGCACACTTGTATTAGAGCCAAGCCTGGATATTATTTTATGTTTTGTAATTTGTTTAACGTCAGTTTTCTATCAAAGTAAAGTATTTTTAAATGTTTTTTCCCTCTGTCTTATCCTACAGTTACTTCACCATGAAGACAAATTGCAGTTGTAACTTTTTTTAGGTTTATATGATTGGCATTCCATCTGCTCTAGAGAGACTGCCAGAACACCTATTTTTCTAATTATTATATATATATATAAATATATATATTAGGGGTACCACCTCTGGTGCAATTGCAGGGACCCACATCCTCGAAGAAGAAAACAAAGAGCATTCAGAGAAGATCTTGTGGATTCTCACCGAATACTTAATTCTTTTCTTCTCCTACCACCCCTATTATTTTTTTGTATGTTTTGTTTTATTTTATTGCAATGCTACAGTTTACAGAGAACACACACACACACACACAAATGTATAACAATTAAACAATCAGCGTTCGAAGACCTCGTCCAGCTCCTCGGAGGTTGGGTGCGTACCCAGGATACAGCACGCATTTCCCCTCTGCACTGCGACACTAAGGCGCTGGAACAGGAAACTGGCTGCTCGTGGGTCTCTAGTTTTCCCAATGAGTTCCTCACCAACCTCCTTTAAAAACTTGAGTGCACATTTACCCCAGGCGCCCAGAGTCTCTGAGCCTATCGGCACGAACCTGTAACAACGTTCTAGGTGTCTGTACTTGTGGATTTTCTGGGTCTCCCTGAAGGTGGCTGCCCCACCTCCCTCCGCTGAGCTGTAACGTAAATAGGTATCAGCCAATGTAGATGCACAGGTGTAATCCCATACGACCTGTTTACCTTCCCTCCATGGCTGCAGGGTGACTCCATCTGGGCGTTTTTGGCTGTTGTCAGGTCTGCACAATTGGGGTTCCCTTTGTGCTGGACACCCAGCTGTAGCCAAACTTCTCTTGATGATGTCATTGACTGCCTCGTGTCTAGCAATCTTTCCCTGTGTCTTACGACAGATGAGACCATGGCTGCCGTATTGGCCTGCCCGTGCCTGGCCGCAAATACACCGGTGCTCGGTGGAGATAGGGGCGGCAAGGCGCAGAGCAACACCAATACTTAGGGCCCGATGATCCAGGCGGGTGCCCAAGGCGGAATTAGGGACTGCCAACAGGAAGTCCCCAGCATGGGGGGCTTGCACAGCTAGGAGACGCGCTCTGTCCTTCTGAGAAGCTACGTCCAGCAATGCTTTGGCGATGTTCTCCACTATGGGGCTATCCCATTTGGCCTGTTTACCGTCGTTTGGACAAGTTGGTCGGGTGTGTGAATTGGCGAGTGTGTCCCACCGACCAGCTCCTTCCACAAATTTGGGATCACGAATCCCAATGGAGTTCCTTAGGTATTCTGGTAGTATTTCCTTCACTAATTCACTTGTAGCACTGGTCGAGGATAAGAATGCCGGCAATGCTAACTGTGTCGCCTTGCGAATACCTATACCCCCGAGTCTAACTGGGAGCGTTGCTTGGTCCCACTGGTCATCTTGCAGGGAGAGGTTTAACACTTTTATAGTTATTGTCTTTAGGAGTGAATCGTATTCCGTTAATTTTGGGCTGTCAAAAGAAGGAGCACACCTGAGGAAATAGGTAAGTCTGGGCAAGGCCAGGCACCTGGTAAGAAGGTACAACGCATCATGAGCATCCAAAGCCCCTATTCGCGCTTCCATCCTCCTCAGGTCTTTAAGCTTTTCTTCGAGGACTACCTCAATGGCGTTCGAGCCCAGAGGTGCCCCTAGCAGCACACTGTCGGTGGGAACGATCACTTGGGCTCCTGGCAATAAGATTTGTACTGCATTTATGATTGGTTGGTTGGACGATATGATTTCACACTTTGATGGATTTAGTGTAAGGCCTAACTCCTCTCCCCTAGATTTCACTAGCTGAAGATCTCCTAGCAGGGATTCCTGTGTCCCTGCCAGGGTGCCATCGTCCAGGAACCAGATGTTGAATTCGCTGGACAACCTACTTGTGACCTCCTTAGCTGCCATGCAGAAAAGAAAAGGGGCAAGTGGGTCTCCCTGCTGGACACCTTCTGCGGAAACAACTTCATGTTCCCCAAACAACAGTGTCGATTCCCTACTGTACCCTGCTGAAACGAAAGGAAGTAGACAAGGAAAGCTGGTTCGAACTGCTTCCAGTACCACATCCCTTTTTACCTGGTTGAAGGCATTTTTAAAGTCTAATTTAATTAATGCCTTATTTTCTGGAAGGTCCTTGATATAGGCTCGTGCTGCATGAGCTGCTGCTTCACAGCCATGGGCGACACCAAAACCTAGTTGATGGGGTCGAAGCATCGTTGCAGCGTCTATGCTGATTTTTCTGACAGCTGCCCTAGCAACAAGGCGCCGAAGTGTGTTGCCCACGGCAATGGGTCTGACTCCACCATCCTTCTTCTTAAGGGCACAAAGGGATGCTCCGAAGAAGAACGGTTTAATTGTATCTGGGATCAACCCGGAGAGACAGTCGTTGACAAACTTCGTGATCTCTGACAGCAGTGTCTCGGCAACTTCGCCGAGAACTGGGTTTGTCATCTCCTTGAGGTGCTGAGGTCTTACTCCAGTGTATCCCCCTGCTGAGCCTGGTGGAAATGACATGATGGCTTTGTATACCTCTGATGCTTGGAGGAATAGAGGTCCCATGTCTGGAGCATTTGTGTCCCGAGCAGTGGGTTCCCATGGTACTCTGGGAGGGTGCTTCTCTCTCAGTGAGTCCGCAGTTGCTGTATCTCTAGGGGCGATTGTTTCTTCACTGGTAAGTAACCTAATTGCCCCTACTGTAGGGGTTAGGCTGGCAAATTAGGCTGTAGGGGTTAGGCTGGCAAATTAGGTTAGGTTAGGCTGGCAGGTGTATATATATATATATATATATATATATATATATATATATATATATATATATATATATATATATATATATATATATATATATATATATATATGCGAACAAGCCTGAATGGTCCCCAGGACTTTATGCGAATGAAAACTCACACCCCAGAAGTGACTCGAACCCATACTCCCAGGAGCAACGCAACTGGTATGTACAGGGACGCCTTAAACCGCTTGACCATCACGATCGGACATAAGGAAGTGATAGCCTGAGCTATATGAACCACTTCCCCGCCGGCACTAGGATGGTTATCTTGGGCATAGCATTTTATCAAATCACCTCATTTTTGGGGGCAACACGTGAGGAACACAAATGCGAACAAGCCTGAATGGTCCCCAGGACTATATGCAAATGAAAGCTCACACCCCAGAAGTGACTCGAAGTGGTTCATATAGCTCAGGCTATCACTTCCTTATGTCCGGTCGTGATGGTCAAGCGGTTTAAGGCGTCCCTGTACATACCAGTTGCGTTGTTCCTGGGAGTATGGGTTCGAGTCACTTCTGGGGTGTGAGTTTTCATTTGCATATAGTCCTGGGGACCATTCAGGCTTGTTCGCATTTGTGTTCCTCACGTGTTGCCCAAAAAAATGAGGTGATTTGATAAAATGCTATGCCCAAGATAACCATCCAAGTGCCGGCGGGGAAGTGGTTCATATAGCTCAGGCTATCACTTCCTTATGTCCGGTTGTGATGGTCAAGCGGTTTAAGGCGTCCCTGTACATACCAGTTGCGTTGCTCCTGGGAGTATGGGTTCGAGTCACTTCTGGGGTGTGAGTTTTCATTCGCATATAGTCCTGGGGACCATTCAGGCTTGTTCGCATTGTGTTCCTCACGTGTTGCCCCAAAAAATGAGGTGATTTGATAAAATGCTATGCCCAAGATAACCATCCAAGTGCCGGCGGGGAAGTGGTTCATATAGCTCAGGCTATCACTTCCTTATGTCCGGTCGTGATGGTCAAGCGGTTTAAGGCGTCCCTGTACATACCAGTTGCGTTGCTCCTGGGAGTATGGGTTCCAGTCACTTCTGGGGTGTGAGTTTTCATTCATATATATATATATATATATATATATATATATATATATATATATATATATATATATATATATATATATATATATATATATATATATCACCATCATCAGATGTCTGTCCCTCCCCAGGTTAACCTACTTTCTGAGGTGTTCACCATCTTACAGTAGCCAAAAACTAGCTGAGTATGACCAGTTACTGAAATCAATGCTAGAAAAAGCCCTTAACCTCTCTCTTGATGACCTACAGTGGAAACAAGCCTCTCTTCCCGTAAGACTTGGGGGCCTCGGAGTTCGAACAGCAACGCAAATCGCTGTTCCAGCCTTCCTGTCCTCCTCATCGGCATCTGACGACCTTGTGAAGGAAATTCTACCTGCCCACTTACATCAGCTGGCAGGTGTACATGATCCCAATTTTACACGCTGTGCCACAGAGTGGGCCTCTCATGCAGGCCCATCACCACAACCACCATCCCCAAAAGCCCACAAGCAATCCAGCTGGGATGGCCCCATTGTAGAACAAGTTGCTGCAGAGTGCCTGGGTGCTGCAACAACACAACACGACATTGCTCGTCTCATAGCAGTAGGAGTTCCACATGCAGGGGATTTCCTGTTAGGAACCCCAATGTCGGCAACTGACACGCGTCTCACACCACACGCCCTCAGAATTGCTGTGGCCCTCCGCCTTGCTGCCCCAATCCACACCAGATATAGGTGTATTTGCGGCAAGGTGGTGGTTGACAGGTATGGCAGCCATGGCCTACTCTGCCAAAGCACAGGGGGCTGGCACTCAAGGCACAGTGAAGTTAACGACATCATCAAGAGGAGCCTCACCACAGCTGGATGCCCAGCTGAAAGAGAGCCCCGTTACCTAACGCCCCGTAACTCTGATGTTCTTATTGGTCGCCCAGATGGTATCACAGTTAACCCTGGAAGAATGGCAAGCAGTTGGTATGGGACTACATGTGCGTATCAATCCTGGCTAACACCTACATTGACCTCAGTGTTGCACAACCAGGTGGCGCTGCCACCCACAGGGAAGCAGCCAAATCCCGTAAGTACAGAGAACTGGATCACCACTATAATTTTGTCCCCATTGCTTCTGAGACACTCGGCACCTGGGGTAAAAGTGCTACCAGTTTTTTGAAGGAACTGGGTTCGAGGCTCATTGAAACAACAAGGGACCCTTGAGCTGCCAGCTTTCTTTTCCAGCGCCTCAGCGTGGCGATACAGAGGGGAATGCGCACTGCATTCAGGGTTCCTGCCTGCCATTTGAGGAGCTGGAGGAACTCGACAACCTATGATAACCATCTTTGTACCCTATATGTAACTCGATTTTTTTTTCAAAGTTCAAATAAAACAAATATATATATGTACATACAAAAGATTGGGGGTGGTAGGAGAAGATAATATTAGTGTTCAGTGGGAAACCACAAGGTCTCCTCTGAATACTTTTTATTTTCTTCTCCGAGGCTATGGGTCCCACATTGGCACCAGAGGTGGTACCCTCACAAACTTTATATATATATATATATATATATATATATATATATATATATATATATATATATATATATATATATATATATATATATATGTAACTTTTTAGACACTCTATTTTAGACACGTTTAAATTATAGTGCTAGACACGAAATCATATATAAATGATGTGCGCGGTTTCGGTTTTGTCACTGATATCATTTATAAATGATATGCGCGGTTTGAGGGTTAACCAACCAGAACTCCAATCCTCTCCCAGGCAATGAGATAGTGTGAGACCTCTGGTGCTCTTTCACCGAGCCCTGTTATGTGGGAGAACTCAGTGCCAAATGCTCAATGCACAGACTAGCCTATAACCACTAGCTGAAGTTTATAACTTTTTAGACACTCCACCCACCAGGGGACTCGAACACTGGCCAACAAGTTGGCAGTTGCACGCTGTATCCACTACACCATACTTCAAAGCCATAAGAGAGGTAGGAATTCTGGGGTATTTAACAACCAGAACTCCACTCCTCTCCCAGGCAATGAGATAGTGTGAGACCTCTGGTGCTCTTTCATCGAGCCCTGTTATGTTGGAGAACTCGGTGCCAAATGCTCAATGCACAGACTAGCCTATAACCACTTGCTGAAGTTTATAACTTTTTAGACACTCCACCCACCAGGGGACTCGAACACTGGCCAACGAGGTGGCAGTTGCACGCTGTATCCACTACACTATACTTCAAAGCCATAAGAGAGGTAGGAATTCTGGGGTATTTAACCCTCAAACCGCTATGGGCCCAAATGGAATTCACACCCAAGGCGCAACAAAAAAAGAATCCAAAAAATTCTTTCGTCTTATAGAAGTGATTATTTTTGTTCCCTGATCACGGAAAAAATAACAAAAAAATCGTAGGTGGCATATTTTAGCCGCAGTAGGGTAGGGAAGTGTGGCAAAAAAGGGGCGTTGGCAGAGCCTTCGCCAGACGAGGTCTACTCCGCCCGACCTGTCAGACGGCAGTTGCCACAAATATATTTTTACCTAATTATTTCAATGTCTCTGATTGATTTTTTCTTAGTTTTTTGCAGTAATATTATTCCATACAGTGAATTGTGGTATATTTATATTATAAAATGTGTGAACCATCTCTGTACTTAAAATTATGGTGTGTATATAAGTGATTCAATTATTATGTTCATAAAACAATAAACAAATAGTTTTGCTGTTGTTACACTATATACACAGGTTATATATAAGTATCTGCATGTTTTGTTCACCATAACGAACTAATAAGTTGGTCTTGTGAGTCAAAAAGCAACGAGGAGTGGCCGCCACACACCAGTGCGCTACTCACTGCCACTCCCTCCCTCAACAACACCTCACTCACCCTCATTCACCTCCCACAATACTGTTTTTGCATTTAATCACTATACACAGACGTTATATATACATATTTACATGTTTTGTTCACCATAACTGTACATCTAAGCTTCTATGGTGAGTAAAGGCACAAAGACGTAGCTACTCCACAGTCAGCTGATCAGCGGCCACCCTCAAGACAAGACGCACTAATATTTCTCCTCCAATAATATTGGTTGTGGTGTTATTACGCTATATACACACATTATATATAAGTATCTACCTGTTTTATTCACCATACTTGTACAAATAAGCTGGTATGGTGCCCAAAGACCATCGTGGCCACCAGTAAACAACATGCCAAGTCGTGCAGACGACGCTCCTCCCTCACCAAAATGGCGGCTCCCAACCTACTCCTCTCGCTGTTATCTCACACTATACACACGTTACATATATAATATATACATTTGTGTTCACCATAGCGAACCACTAAGCTGGTATGGTGAGTGCAGTCAATAAATGGTGGCCACACACAGTCAGAAGACGACGCCCACAACCCTCCCTCCACAGCCATACTCCTCCCTCCATCGAGCACAGCGCTGAATATCACCACAATCAAGCTGTTATCAGAATCCTGGTCAGTTTTATCACAGTCAGGGGGCTTCAGTAATACTATCACTGCTAAATAATAGCAGTATCATTTATATTATGGCATTTGTAGACGATGCTGTGGTCACAAGCTGAACAGCTGTGCTGTGAGCTCGTGCTGTGTGCACCTGCCTTGGTGGCTTGCTCAATACTGACGCTCTCACACCCAAGAATGTTGTGCTGGATTTTTTTTCTAGGTGGCATCTGGCAACTATCAGTCGTCGCTGTACTATAGCTGCCCCTATCCCAGGCGGGGCGTTTAAATTATAGTGCTAGACATGAAATCATATATAAATGATGTGCGCGGTTTCGGTTTTGTCACTGATATCATTTATAAATGATATGCGCGGTTTGAGGGTTAACCAACCAAAACTCCAATCCTCTCCCAGGCAATGAGATAGTGTGAGACCTCTGGTGCTCTTTCACCGAGCCCTGTTATGTGGGAGAACTCAGTGCCAAATGCTCAATGCACAGACTAGCCTATAACCACTAGCTGAAGTTTATAACTTTTTAGACACTCCACCCACCAGGGGACTCGAACACTGGCCAACAAGGTGGCAGTTGCACGCTGTATCCACTACACCATACTTCAAAGCCAAAAGAGAGGTAGGAATTCTGGGGTATTTAACCAACCAGAACTCCAATCCTCTCCCAGGCAATGAGATAGTGTGAGACCTCTGGTGCTCTTTCATCGAGCCATGTTATGTGGGAGAACTCAGTGCCAAATGCTTAATGCACAGACTAGCCTATAACCACTAGCTGAAGTTTATAACTTTTTAGACACTCCACCCACCAGGGGACTCGAACACTGGCCAACTAGGTGGCAGTTGCACGCTGTATCCACTACACCATACTTCAAAGCCATAAGAGAGGTAGGAATTCTGGGGTATTTAACCAACCAGAACTCCAATACTCTCCCAGGCAATGAGATAGTGTGAGACCTCTGGTGCTCTTTCATCGAGCCCTGTTATGTGGGAGAACTCAGTGCCAAATGCTCAATGTACAGACTAGCCTATAACAGGGCTCGATGAAAGAGCACCAGAGGTCTCACACTATCTCATTGTAAATTGTAATTGTAAATTTTCAAGGTAAACTAAAATATTCACAATCATTTAGTATATCACATATGCACTTATTAAATAAGCCAATATTGACTATAAGTAAGTGCGAGAACGGGTTGAATTATCCCATAACTCTGTTGGACAAAAAGGAGAGCCAGAGATCAATATGATTGTAAACAATGCACGAAATTTATTTGGATGTGATGTGTTGGATGCGTCAGTAATGCATACATCCCAATGCCGATCGTTGTCTAATAAATTCAGAGCTTGACATACACTACGGAAAGTGGCATGTTAACAAATCATGCCAGCTGACAAATCTCAATTGACGCCATTGACAAATCTCAATTGCTGAAAAGACGTTGGCCCGGGCACATTTACCAGCAGAATGCAAAGAAAGAGGCATTCATCCTGATTGGAATGCGTGGTGTCCAGTCTGCCTATCGTAGTTTATTTGAATATGCCAAGTTGTCAGTCGACTCGCTCTCCTCGTTTGCGTCGTTCAAATGATTTTCTACTGGCATTCCATGTGTAATACGTAGGCACTTCCGAATACAGCATTGTTTTCCCAAACGCGTCATTTTGACAAAACGTGAAGAAAGCAATTAACGCTGTAGCCGGTGGAATCATAGCTGTTTGTTCACATTTGCAGCTGTGAAATAAATGTGTTGTCCATTTTCACGTTTTCAAAACAAAAACAAAAAATATTAACGAAATATTTCAATTCAAACGCAAATCAATCGACACAGCTCAATTTCACCACCAATTGCACTGAAAAATAATAAGAACAGTTAAAAAAACGAAAAGAAAAACAATGAAAAAATAAAGAAAATAAACTATACCCACGAAACGAACGGTATGGTAAACAACACAGCTTAATCCCAACGCAAAATCACACTAAATAATTAAATCAAAAGGAAAATAAATCAAAATCTAGGAAAATTCAATGCAATCAGAAGCATTGTAATAGAATCGTAACATATTTTGCATAGCTTGTGTTAGTCTTACGTGCAACAGATGGCGCTGTTTTTTGTTTAAAGCATGTTTTTACCTGTTATAGGAGTGGCATCTAAATAATAGGTATATAAAAACATGCACATATTAGAATGGAACGTTGTGTCAAAATTTCAAAACAATCAGTGAAGAACTTTTGGAGATTAGAGCGTGTGTTGCTCCTTCGTCCTACAGATGGCTCTGTAGGCGCTGTTTTGCAAGAAAAGCATTTTTCTCCTGTCACAGGTGAGGCATATATATAGTAGGTATATAAAAACGCTCGCCTATTCCAATGCAACGTTGTGTCAAAATTTCAAAGCAATCGGTAAAGAGGTTTCGAAGATTTCCCTCACATGAAAAACTCGTGAAAAACACAGTTTTTCATAAAAAGCATGTTTTTTCCCGTATTAGATGTGTTATCAATATAGTATGTATATAAAAACTCACTCGGATGAGAATGGAACGTTGTGTGAAAATTTCAAAGCAAATGGTGGAGAAATTTTGGAGATTAGCGATTATGAACGAACAAACATTTTCATTTTTATTTATATACTAACAGTACTCGGCCACGCGTTGCTGTGGCTCAGTAACGCATGTGCGTTGCTGAGCGACAGCAACCTTCACTGTCTCCAGTCCTCCCCACCATTCCCCCCCTCACCCATCTCCTTGGCCTCCCAACAATTTCCCATTCCATCGTCCCCTCGTCCTCCCCACTAGTCTCTACTCCACTATCCCTTCTTTCTTCCCACCATGCTCCATTCCCCTGTCCCTTTGTCCTTCCCACCATTCTCCATTCCCCCATCCCCTCGTCCTCCCCACCATTTCCCACTCTCTCATCCGTCCCAAATGGTCTGATGTTTCCATCAGAAAATTGGGAACATCACGTGATCTAATGTTCCCATCACTGAAATATAAGAAAAACAGTTAAAAAATTAAATGAAAATATGAAAAAGTAAAAAAATAAACTATATTCACGATATGAATGGTATGGTAAACAACAGAGCTCAATTCCAATGCAATTCATACAAAATATCTAAATCAAAATGAAAATAAATCAAAACCTATGAAAATTCAATTTGCCAATGCAATCAGACACATTGAAATGGAATTGTAATATATTTAGTATAGCATGTGTGTTGCTCTTACATGCAACAGATGGCGCTGTTTGTCAAGAAAAGCATAGTTTTACCTGTCACAGGTGTGGCATCTATACTTATACTTACGAAATGAACTGTATGGTAAACAACACAGCTCAATTCCAACACAATGTCACACAAAATAATTCAATAAAATATTAAGTAAATCGAAATCTATGAAAATTAAATTTATCAGTGCAATTAGAAACATTGAAATGGAATTCGTGTCATATTTACTAAAACGTGAATGTTGCTATTATGTGCAACAGATGGCGCTGTTTTTCAAAAAACGCATGTTTTTACATGTCACAGGGGTGGCATCTATATAGTATGTATATAAAAATTTGCGCCTATTCGAATGCAACGTTGTGTCAAAATTTCAAAGCAATCGGTGAAGAACTTTTTGAGATTACAGCGTGTGTTGCTCTTACATCCAACAGATGGGGCTGTTTTTAAAAAAATGCCTGTTTTTTTCTGTCACAGGTGAGGCATGTATATAGTAGATATATAAAAAGATGTGCCTATTTCAATGCAAGGTTGTGTCAAAATTTCACAGCAATCGGTAAAGAGGTTTCAAAGATTTACCTCACATGAAAAACATATGAAAAACACAGTTTTTCAGAAAAAGCATATTTTTTACCATCACAGATATGACATCTGTATAGCAAGTATATAAAAATCTGCTCGGCGGCGAATAGAAAGTTGTGTGAAAATTTCAAAGCAATCAGTGAAGTACTTTCGGAGATTAACGATTTTGAACAAACGAACATTTCAATTTATATTTATATATATATATATATATATATATATATATATATATATATATATATATATATATATATATACATATATATATATATTGGCATATTTTGGTAGCAGTCTTTCCTGTAGACATATATTATTAAATATGACCGAAAAAGTAAGATTAATAATTCTAACACGAATTTTCTCTATTTTCCTTATGTTTCTTTTTACTGGTGACGGTAAATGAAAAATCAATTTCCAAAATTCATTTTTATTTCTAGTCTGACACGACACTTGACGCGTTTCGTAAACTTATTACATTTTCAAAGACTTTAGTTTATCTACACACAATTTATGCTTTATGAAACAACATTGGCTCTTATACCTGCATTTGGGTGAGGTGATGTAATACAATAGTGGGGTGAAACACAGAACATGGAAAACGGGGTATAGATTTGTAGAAGTAGAAGTTGGGTACCAATAGAACTGTAGAAGGCCTATTGGCCCATATTTCTTGATGTTTCTATATTGGAGCGGAGTCTTGAAGTGGGTAGAATATAGTTGTGCGTTAATTTAATTCACAGACCGACATCACCTCAGCACGGAAACAAGGATAATCAAGAAGCTCACACCATTATATGGAGGACCGATGGCAATTCCATGACCAAGAGACGGCTTCCTGAACCTTGCAGGAATCAACCTCACTGAGGACCAAGTCACTCTCCTAAATCTGGGTATAAACTGTCACGTTATGTCCAGACCAAGTGCGTTGGCCCGGAAAGTGGAGTTGGAGATCCTGTTGGACGACATATTTGACCTCGAAGCACAAAAGAAGGTCACCACCAAAGACACCTTACAAGCAGAACTTATTGCAGAAGGAGGAAAGAATCGAGGCAACTACAAAAGCACCATACTGACCCCCGAGCTCAAAGCGGCAGCTAAGAGCCTTCGTGAGAACAAGGAGATAGTTATCAGGAGAGGCGACAAGTCGCCAATATACGTCATCCTTAAGAAAGACGAATATCTGGCGAAAATGAACCTCATACTCTCTGACCAAACTAAATTCCAAAGGGTAACGAAGGACACTACAGCCGAATTGAAAGGAAAGGTCAACAAATTGATTGAAACTGTGAATGCCAAGAAATCCGGACTCCACCTGCCAAAGATTATTGGGGAATATAAACCTGGATATGCGTATGGAAATGTCAAGACGCATAAGCCTGGAAACCCACTTCGGCCAATCATCAGCCAGATACCCACACCCACGTACAGACTGCCGAAACGACTCAACGGCTTACTGGCTCCTTATGTTCCTTGCGCCTTCAGCCTGAAGTCCCCGAAGGAATTTGTTGACTTACTGAGGGGAACACGGGCAACAGGGATAAGAGCCTCGTTGGACGTAGAATCACTGTTTACCAACGTACCTGTGGATGAAACAATCGGGATGATAATGGACCGAGTGTATCGTGATCCGGCCTGTACTCCTCTTGACATACCAGAAAATATCCTGAGGAAACTACTCCAAGCTTGTACTAAGGAGGCACCCTTCTTGAGCCCGGATGGGCACATGTATAAGCAAGTAGATGGGGTCGCCATGGGTTCTCCCCTAGGTGTCCTGTTTGCGAACTTCTACATGGGTACTATCGAGAAAAAAGTCTTAGTCGACTTGAACTTGAAACCGGCCATATACTGCAGGTATGTTGACGACATTTTTACACAGGTACCTGATGTCAGACATCTGCAGGAGCTGAAAGAGGCGTTTGAGCAGAATTCTGTGTTGCGTTTCACTTACGAGATGGAGAAGGATGGGAAGCTACCCTTTCTAGATGTAACAGTCATGGAAAGGAGCGGAGGTTTCCACACTGCAGTCTACACTAAGGAAACAAACATAGAAATGTGCCTAAATGCCAACAGTGACTGCCCAGACAGGTACAAGAGGAGTGTTGTTAACGCTTATGTCGACCGTGCTCTCAGCCACAGCTCAGAATGGAAGCAAGTCGACGAAGAACTCTGTAGAGTAAGGCAGGTCCTAGTCAACAACGGCTTCTCCAATGGTTTCATTGAAGACATCATAAGAAGGAAAGTGAAACGCCATGCAACCTCTGAAGAGACAACTAATACAACACCTATACCCCCTATTAGACTATTTTACAGGAACTTCTTCTCCACAGCTCATAAAACGGAGGAAAGGGTCCTGAAAGATATTGTTAATAGAAATGTTATCCCTACAGACAAAAATCAGAAGATACAACTAACGATTTACTATAAAACCAAAAAAACGGCCAGCCTTCTCATGAGAAACTCTCCAGACACGGAGCAGAACGCTCTAAAAGAGATAAACGTCGTCTATGCCTTCAAATGCCCTCTTGGGGACTGTAAGCCTCAAAAACTCAGTATATAGGCAAGACAACAACATCTCTTTCCAGGCGTTTAACGATGCATAAGCAACAGGGCTCCATTAAGGAACATATATTCTCTTCCCACAACCAAACCATCACCAGAGAAATCTTAACAAACAACACAGAAATCATTGATAGATACAGCGACAGCAGGCGGCTTGACATCTGCGAGGCACTACACATCAAGAAGTCAACACCAGCAATCAACAGCCAATTAACGCACAACTATATTCTACCCACTTCAAGACTCCGCTCCAATATAGAAACATCAAGAAATATGGGCCAATAGGCCTTCTGCAGTTCTATTGGTACCCAACTTCTACTTCTACAAATCTATACCCCGTTTTCCATGTTCTGTTTTCACCCCACTATTGTATCACATCACCTCACCCAAATGCAGGTATAAGAGCCAATGTTGTTTCATAAAGCATAAGTGTGTGTGGATAAACTAAAGTCTTTGAAAATGTAATAAGTTTTACGAAACGCGCTCAAGTGTCGCGTCAGACTAGAAAAAAAATGAATTTTGGAGAATTGATTTTTCATTTACCGTCACAGTAAAAAGAAACATAAGGAAATAGAGAAATTCGTGTTAGAATTATTAATCTTACTTTTTCGGTCATTATTAATAATATATATATTATATACTATATATATATATCTATATATTATTAATATATATATATAGGTATATATAAATATATATAATATATAATATATATATATATATATAGATATATATATTAGATATATATATATATATATATATATATATATTGTGACG